>JASTWR010000485.1:0-130323 GCA_030770355.1 Harpagoxenus sublaevis | reverse complement strand
CCGTTCGCGCTCCCGTTTGCGGAAAAATCCGCGTTTTAGAAAAAAACGCTATCCTACCTTAATTTGGGGGATGCCCGTGTCCGCGCCCGACGGGACGACGATCGAGCTGCAATCGTAATCGCTTATGTCAAGACTCTGTATAGAGGGTCACTATGTGTGACTAAGCAGTGGTAAATCGGTCAGTAGGTCAGTTATTGTAATCTGAGAGTTACGATATCGCATCTCTTCGCGTTCTCTCTACCCATCTCATTCGCATCATACGCTCGGTATTTAAATTTTAATATTTTAATAAGGAACAGATAAGGAGGATGTGGAAGGAAAATTAAATAAGTAAAAAATATTTTCGATATATGTTATACATTTATTCTCATGTTAATCTACTACATCAAAAGATCTCTTTTTCGATGCATCATACATAATATCATCCATAGCATACGCTATGAGTTCGCAATCTACAATTGACGTTTGGTCGTAATAGCTGCGCAAGATACTAAAGGCGTCACATTTTTCAGTAATACAATTTCTTTGTAGAATACTTGCAAAATCGATGAACCTCTTATCTACCTCTCTCGCAAGCTGATATAGCTCGCGGAAGACATGCTCGACGCAGTGTTCGAGCGTGAGTAAAAAGAGAATAGTTGCAGGTTTCATGTACAAAGAAGTATTGCGCGACGACAATTTTACAAGTTTATCATCACGCATTTGTACAACTTCGAGTATTAGATCTTGAATAGTCAGCGACTGACCGACGGTTGACTGCACGAGTCGCTCGACATCCATGCGTCTATCGATGAGCACCGTCCACGTTCCATGATGCATCGCGATTTGAAATCCTCGGTTGTCGCCAAGGACCAATTCCACAAAGGAACCGTGTGGAGGTCTCACGCTGATCCCAATATCCAAATACTTGTAAGCTGTAGATGTCAATGCGTATCGTCTGTTGAGTATACGCACCGCACGACGCCTCCAACGAAGTGCTGTAGAAAAAAATAACGATAAGTTTTAAAATAATAATAAAATTGGAAAATTATAAAATAGGAGACTCTATAAATAAAACGAAACTCACTTGTTCTCACTCGATGGAGTTGCAGCTTCGGGAATCGGCACGTAATAATTCATGCTTGCACCACTGTTGCTTCCCGCAGCGGAGTATATTTTTCACTCTCGGTTATGACAAGTCGACTGTTTGTACAAGACTGACCGTTCGCATAAATTAACGGAGCGTATACGCGGCAACACCCTACACCCTTTTTTAAAATTATGACGTGGTGGGGGGATTAATGCTTCTAGAACGTATTCTGAGAAAAGGTGTTTATCAAGGTTTTGAGCGAACGTGTTAGGACATGTTTCACTGCATCATTCGATTATGACGTTGCTTAATGCGAAGCGAATGCATTGTTCAGGTGGATTAAATATGTAAACAATATTCACGACTAAATATCGGTAATAAAAAACGTTTGTCTTGATGAGAATGATTTAACCGTCGCAGTGTCGCGGTCATGATCATCATTATTTCTCCGAAGACCTGTTTATCGGAGGGTTTTCGGTAAACGTGCCGGGGCATGTTTCACGGCGTCACTCGGTTATAACGGCGCGATGTCTTTTGGTGTCCTCTTTATCACTTTTTTTCTAGGAAGAATTGTTCATCAGGGTTGCTTGTCAGGACAAGTTTCGCGATGTTGCTCGGTTATAACGTCGCAATGTCCTCTGGTGTCCTCTTTATTGTTTATCAAGGTATATTTTGCGACGCCATTCGGTTACGGCGTCGCGCGTTACAAAGCGAGCGCCGAGATCAGGCTGCTAGAATTTGTAGACAAAAAGTGCGTAAGCAGAACTCACCGTCCAAGGGATATTACTTTTCTGTAACGCATATGAAGAACAATAGATCAGATGATGACACTATGCAGTAGATAGAAGAAGATGAAACGATACGTGATGCTCCAGTTGGAAGGAGAGAAAGAATGATACATGAAATATATAACGATGAGTGAAGCGCGTCAGAGCCACAGTATGTGATTTGGAAGTCTTGCTAGTTTGACGGTAGTTCGCAACGACACCACTAGGCGACGCATGGAAAGATAACTTTCTCGCATTTAAAAGACATTCTGTCGCAAATATAAGGAGGATTCCGGCGAGCAGAAAGATTTAAAACTAGTGCAAAAGAAATTTTTTAAACATGGAAAACCTCAATAAATTGCGCGCGAACTGTTGGAGCAGTCGCGCCAAGTCGCTACCTTGGGCGAGTATTTCACGTGGGCACAGCGATGCGAGGAAACCGTTGAACAGCTCGAAGAGCACTGTCGCGCCAAGCGTCCTCGGCTCTGGCCTGGAGATAGACATTTATTGGTGTCGAATGTCAGACTACTCGAGGGTGCGAGAATTCAATTAGACAGACGTTTTATACACAGCGGTGGTGATTTGGTGGTCGCGGGCACCAGTAGTGGCGGCGGTGGCAATAACGTGGAAAGACTCGTTTGGCGAGAGATCGATGCCGCGTTCGAAAGCAGTATACTGACCGGTGCGGTGATTAACACAGACTATATCGAACCGCGACAATTTATGGTGGACGCTGCTAGTATAGTGCTCGAGAAAGTGCAAAACGCTATACAAATACACAACAGCGTGAAAGTGAACACCGTGTTCAACGGTGAGTTTGTGACAGGCGATAAACGTGACAATAAGAGTATGAACACGAATAACTATGCTCTCTTTCGTACATCCGATATGCGCGAGTGGTACGAGCGACACGTAATCGAACCCACACTGGCGAAACTCGAAGAGTTCCAGGAGCGAGATAGCGGGTGGGCCCTATCGCGTATCCTCGATCTTACAATTAATATCAACAGATATGATCCTATGCGCGCGGGGTGTCACCTGGAATTACCGCAAGAGATATTGAGGAAGAAAGCGGTGATTAACGTTCGGTCCATGGACAATGCGTGTTTTGCGTGGTCAGTGGTCGCCGCGCTGTATCCAATCGAAAAAAATGTGAATCGGGAATCTTCCTACCCGCATTATACAACCGTGTTAAATGTACAAGACATTGAGTTTCCAATGTCTTTGAAAGGAATTAGTACATTTGAACGACTCAATGACGTATCGATAAATGTCTACACTATCGAGGGACATAAAACGCTAACCGTTCTACCGATACGGCTCACCGACCGGAAGAGAGAAAAGCACGTCAATCTGTTGTACGTGCAAGACTCGCGAGACTACAACGTGGGACATTTCGCGTGGATAAAGAACCTGTCCCGCCTCGTGAGCTCGCAAGTGAACAAACACAATGGCATGAAATACTTTTGCGATCGGTGAGTATACATTAAACAGAAAAAATCATAATATACGATATATTATATTTTTTATATAAAAGATATATGTAAAAATTGCAAATTTTTTTTTGCAGATGTCTACATTATTTTAGTTCGAGCGACAAGTTGCAATCGCACACGGTAGACTGCAGTGAGATGAACGACTGCGCCATCCGACTACCGAGCGAGGACGACAAATGGTTGAGCTTCCGCAACTACAACAGGAAGGAGCGGCTTCCGTTCGTCGTGTACGCCGATCTCGAATGCACCCTGGAGAAGATGGACGCGGATGAGAGAACGTCGACGTACGCATATCAACGCCACGAGGTATTTAGCATAGGATACTACGTGCAGTGCTCGTACGACGAATCGTTATGTACGTATCGGTTTCGCCGCGATAAGGATTGCGTCGCGTGGTTCGCCAACGGACTCGAAGAAATAGCGCATCGTGTAAAGGTATTTTATCCACCAATGTCCCCATGGAAACGCTCTCGAAAGAACAGTGGCATGCGTTTCACAGCGCGACGCACTGCCACATTTGCGAAAAACCGTTCACACTAAACGACGATGAGGAGCGAGTACGCGATCATTGCCATCTGACCGGTCGTTACAGAGGTCCCGCGCATTCAAACTGCAATCTCAACTATAAAGACTCATATGTCATTCCCGTTGTGTTTCACAATTTATCCGGCTATGACGCACATTTTATCATAAAGGAAATGGCTGCCGCGTTCGAAGGTTCGATCGAAGTACTACCGTTAACTAAAGAAAAATATATCTCGTTCACGAAAACGTTAAAGACACAGCCGATAAATCAGATTTGCGAAACAATATAAAGTTACGGTTCATCGATTCGTTAAAATTTCTCACCACTAGTCTCGAGAAATTGGCATCCTTCCTCGATAAGGACAAATTAAAAATTGTACGTTCCAAATTTTCCGAATTATCAGTCCACGATTTAGAACTACTGACGCGAAAAGGTGTCTTCCTTACGAATACGTGGATTGCGTGGACAAGTTGCAGGACACGCGTTTACCGCCGCGCGAATTATTTTACAGTTCATTGGTCGGTGACACTGTATCCGAGAGCGATTACGCGCACGCCGTGAACGTTTGGCAGCGGTTCTCCGTTCGAACCTTAGGAGAATACAGCGATCTGTATTTAAAAACAGATGTCTTGTTATTGGCCGACGTTTTCGAAAATTTTCGTGACAGTTGCATCAAAAGTTACGGACTAGACCCCGTTTATTACTACACATTGCCAGGTTTCACATGGGACGCCATGTTGAAGCATACTCGTGTAAATTTCGAACTGCTAACCGATATAGATATGGTAATGTTTATCGAATGCGGTATTCGCGGCGGTCTGAGTCAATGTTCAGGCAGATACGTGCGAGCCAATAACAAGTACATGCAGTCGTACGATCCATCGAAACCATCGTCGTACCTAATGCATTTCGACGTAAACAACTTGTACGGTTGGGCAATGTGCCAACCACTACCGTACGCCGATTTTCGATGGATCGAAGACGTTTCGAATTTTGATTTTAGCGCGATCGATACGAATTCGCCCACAGGTTATATTCTCGAGGTCGATCTGGAGTACCCACAAAATAAACACGACGCGCACGCTGACCTACCGTTCTGTCCGACGCGCGATAAGCCGCCAGGCAAGCGGCAGGTCAAGCTTCTTGCGACTGTGTGCGATAAGAAGCGCTACGTCATACACTATCGCAACCTTCAGCAATGCACGCGCCATGGCCTTCGAGTTACAAAAATACATCGCGTATTGCAATTCGCTCAATCTCCATGGCTTCGCGATTACATCGAATTAAACACCCGATTTAGAACGCGCGCGACAAACGATTTCGAAAAGAATTTATATAAACTGATGAATAACGCGGTTTTCGGAAAAACGATGGAAAACGTACGTAATCATGTAGACGTAATATTATTGACTCATTGGGAGGGTAGATACGGCGCGGAGGCAATGATCGCTAAACCAAATTTTCATAGTAGAAGTATATTTTCGGAAAATTTGGTTGCAATAGAAATGCGCAAACTCGAGGTGAAATTTAACAAACCGATCTACGTAGGCATGTGCATCCTCGACATATCAAAGATATGTTTGTATGAATTTCATCACGAGTACATGTCTCCTCTGTATAGCGACAGATGTAAAATTATGTACACCGACACTGACAGTTTGATCTACTGTATAGAGTGCGAGGATGTGTACGAGAACGTGAAACGTGATATCGCTAGGTTTGACACGAGCGATTATTCGGTCGACAACGCGTACGGTATACCGCTTGAGAACAAGAAAGTGCCGGACTTGATGAAAGATGAAAATAATGGCGCGATCATGACCGAATTTGTTGGACTCAGGGCGAAAATGTACGCCTTGCGAGTCATTGGTAAAAAAGACACTAAGAAAGCAAAAGGTGTCAAGAGTAACGTCGTAGCGCGAACTATAACGTTCGACGACTACACGCGGTGTCTGAACGACGAGATTGAAATGACTTGGCGCCAGTCGTGTATAAGATCGAAACTGCACCAAGTGCGTACAGTGTCCGAGACGAAAATCGCTCTGAGTCCGTACGACGACAAGCGGTACATGTTACCGGATTCGACCGATACGTTACCGTGGGGACATTATCGAATACCTTTGTAACATAATGTATATACCGTATATAATGTATAACGTAATGTATAACGTAATGTATAACGTATAACGTAATGTATGTAATATAACGTATAACGTATAACGTAATGTATAACGTATAATGTATAACGTAATGTATAACGTAATGTATAACGTATAATGTATGTAATATAACGTATAACGTATAACGTATAATGTATGTAATATAACGTATAACGTATAATGTATAACGTATAATGTATAACGTATAATGTATAATGTATAACGTATAACGTAATGTATAACGTAATGTATAACGTATAACGCAAAGTATAACGTATAACGGAACGTATAATGTATGTAATATAACATATAACGTAATGTATGTATGTATGTATGTATGCAATGTATGTATGCAATGTATGAAATATAATGTTTTATATTGGACATGATGTTAATAAAGATATTATATTAGATTGGATAATAAAAAATGATTTAATATTTCATATTATATACTTATGTTTTTTTTTAACTCCACCAATTATTACAATCTGTCTCACTCAAGGACATTCAGTAATTTTGTGACATAGATAATTGACCCTGCACGGTACGAGCCCAGGGGCTTGCCCTAACATCGAATCACATGACTAAGTCTTGCGGTATTTTGCGTTTCAGTCTACGCAGAAAGTCCGGTTTGTTCATTAAAGTTGATACCAGGCTGTTCGGGTGATTTTGCAATCTTGTTTTGTGCTTCATTATCGCTTTCTTGATTTCATCCTCAACAGTAGGTACTCCAAGGTCCTTATGTAATGATTTATTAGTCACGTACCAAGGCGCGTTGGCCATGACTTCGTAAGATCTTAGACTGGAAACGTTGAATTATTTCAATATTAGATTTAGAGGCCATGCCCCATAACTGTATGCCGTAATGCCAGATCGGTTTAATTATACTCTTATACAAGAGAATTTTGTTGTCCAGAGTCATCTGGGTATACTTATGTATTTCATATTTTATTTTCTACATATTTTTCTTAAATGTATTTTATACTTATATATCATATCATATCATATCATATTTCATATTCCATATTTCGTTTTATACATATTTTTCACTTATATTTTATACTTATATTTTACACTTGTATGTAATACATATTTTTATGTTCTACATATTTTTTATACAGTAAAAAATAAATGTCTTTATATATTAAATCACGTTGTCCTTGTGTATCCATGAATTGTGCGGTCCGTCGAATCCCAGCCATTTCACATAAACCTCGTCACCTCTCCTGCGAAGTACTTTCTCCACGAGATACACGTCTGGATAGGCCGCGCGATGCAGCTCGTGCTCGTAGAATCCTCCGGTGACAGATTTTCCTCGATAGTCTTCGAGTAGATAGGTAACGGGATTAGTACCCTGCACTTTAACAATTTTAAAAACCTCGGTCGTCCAATTCGGCGTGTAACCTTTCTCGAAAATTGTCTTGTACTTGCTGACGCGTACCGGGTCGCCTACTTTGAACTTTGCCGGACCCGCGATCTTTATCTCGCTGTACACCGTGTTCAAGAGTCTTTCGGCGATCGCGGGAGTAACGTCGACGGGCCGCACGCCGATCGTTCGATGTTTGCGCGCGTTGTAATCCGACACAAGTCGCGATAACGCGTCGACCCACTTGTAAGTCCCATTGAGCGTAAACATCTTCCACATGTCGTTCTTCAACGTGCGATTGAATCGCTCGACGACCGATGCTTTCATCACCGAATATGTAGAATAATGATTGATGCCGTGTTTTCTTATGAGACGCTGCACGTCAGCGTTGTAAAATTCCTTCCCCATATCGGTTTGCAAGTTTTTCGGACACCTCTTGCTGTCTTGAATTATCTTAGCGATAACGTCGGCTGTCTCGCTTCCGCCTTTACTCTTGAGTGGCACGGCCCATGCATACTTGCTCAGCACATCGATGATGGTAAGTATGTAGTGGTAGCCTCTATTGAAACGCGAGTACGGACGCATCTCGACGATGTCAGCCTGCCACAGGTCATCGTACCCACGCACGATGACGCGTCTTCGGGGAAAATTTCTTCCCGCCGGTGCGTGCAGTTCCTCGACGAGTCGTCGCTTCTCGATATTTTTACGTCCATCGGATTTCGACGATGTCATGTTTTTTTAACGGTGTGTAATAATACGCGCAAAGAAATTATATCTCAAACTTTTTTTTCTGTCTTTAACCAATGACATTCAATCAACCATTTATTTCCGTTCATCATCGCTCAATAGCGGTTTCTTTGATTGAGCGGCTTGTTGCCGCGCGGCTCAATTTATAATAAGACCGGCCTCGCGAAGTTCCTCGATTATCGACAGAATCTTGTTGTCGTGGGAATTGTTGCCAGCGTGGCGCGAAGCGTCGAGCAATCGTAGACGATCCACCAGCTCGTTGGGATCGTCCCAGTGCACGTAATCGATCTTATTGTCGGTCAGCGTCATCGCACGAGGCGCGAATAATCCTTTTCCGGATTGTTTCTTTATAGATGCGGGCGGTATCAATTTCTTGATTATATTCGTGTACTTGTATCCCCTGTTGGACTTTACTCGCCCGAGAGGATCATGATTGGCTCTATGAGTGCTCGTCTCGAACAGTATATTCATGTACTTTTGCATATCCTCCTCCGTGTACATGTTTTCATCAGGCTTGTTTTTAAAGATCAACTTGTAAATACCGGGTGTGCCGATGTAACTTACGTCACCGATATGTATGTTATCCACGCTGTCTACCTTGAAACGTTTATTACCAAGCATCATTCCATCGTTGCCGAGATAAACACCGTACACGGTATCTATATCGCTCCTTGGTTTGACGCTCATAAGAGCACCGATGTACTCTTGACCCAATGGTCCCAAGGTATCGTGCAACGCTTCTCGACCCTCAGGCGTTTCCAACTCCTTTCGAATAAACGTCGCGAGCTCCGTGTCGTCCGTGAGTTCAAAAACAGGCATGTTTGCGGGTAATTCAAACTTTATTGTAGGCTGCACTTTTCTCGCCGTTACGTATGGCGGAGATGATATCGGTGAAGATGAGGTTATCGGTGTAGAGGTTATCGGTGGTGGCACATCCAGTAAAGCTTTCGATCGTTTCGATTGGCTAGATTTACGCGGTGCCGGTGGGTGATCCGGCCATTTTCTCTTTCTCGGCGTCGCATCCTCGGAAAACGTTTCGATCTCAGCGTCGCTCTCCGGCTCCTCTTTCTTCACCGCGATCGATTTGTCGGCGATCTTTTGCAACGGCTCGATGAGAGGCTTAAAGTGCGTGTCCAACTCAATGTCCTTCTCGATCTTACCGGTCTTCATAGCGCGAAGTTTCTTGCGAATCGACTCGCTCGTTTTCGCAATCTTCTTCGCAACCTTCTCGCGCTCGCGGATATCCGTGCTCTTGTCGATCGCAGCCATCGCGGAAAATACGTAAAGTGACGCTCTCTCCGACGTTTTACCTCGACGAGGTACCCACGACGACTGACCGCTTTTGCGGTATCGCGAACATGTTAAAGCCTTTTCTGTATCGACCATTGTTGAGCGGGCTGTCCTTGTCTATCACTACGAATCCGTACTTGCGCTGCCAACATTCGCTGCACAGCGCGCTGAATTCATCGTACGACATGTCGGTATTCACGTGATCGTTGTACACGTGTTTCAGATTGGTTCCATCCTGTTTGAACAGGAATAGCAGGTTCGCGTTGTCGCGTATCAGATGTTTAGGTATTCTCGTGTACGTCTGACAGAGATAAAAACAATTGATGTTCGAATGCCTACCCATTAAAAAGTACTCTCTCACGGCGTTTTGCTTGTCGCATGCCACGTCATCGAAGATGAATATCGAGTTTGAACACGCATCGCTCGGCGGAATGACGTCACTGTTGTTTGAGAATGTAAAGTAGCCGATTTCGTCGATCGACGTCAATAAATTCTCCAGATATCGATATTTCGGTTGCTGGAGCGACTTTGGTACACGTACACGTTCTCGAAACGCACACCGTGCGGACTTTCCAACAAGCTTATCAGAACGTTGGTTTTACCGCAATTCGAGGGGCCGCAAATGATGGCGTGTATAGTGGTCGGTAGCATCGTTCCGTGCCTGCGCTTCTCCGCGTTGCCCCCCATCGACCGTGATCTGTCGTCGCAGTTCGTCACGCGAATCGCCTGCGGTTGTCGCACGAATCTCATTTTTTCGCATTGCTGACCGGAGGGCTGGATCGGACGCCTATTTATAGGTGCGCGATTCCGCGAATCGCTCAGTAGCGGAAAAATGTTCGTCCTGTTATCAAGACCTTCCGATATTTGCGATTGCAGCGCCGAGCAGCTACAATTTGTACCGAAGGCTGTTCTGTTGCAAATGTGTGGCGATCACGTCCACGACGTGTGGGACAAGCTTCCTGAACATATAAAGGCGGATTCGGAGATTCAGCAATATTGTCGGTGCTTAAAACATTATAATTTGCCACATCATCGAACGCATATCGACGGTCCGGCACCGTTGATAAAAAATTGCGGCGAATGCCAGCGAAAAAATTAGGCAAAGGCCTGTTCAACAGCGCGATAAGCTCACTTCCGTTCGAATTGCACATTCCCGGCTATCAGTTTTGCGGTCCGGGCACTCGGCTGAAGGAGCGATTAGCCAGAGGTGATTCGGATGTAAATCCACTGGACGCGGCGTGTCGCGAGCACGACATAGTGTATTCGCGTAACAAAGATCTCACCGGGAGACACGCGGCGGACAAGGTACTTGCCGAGCAGGCGCTAGGACGTGTCATCGCGAGAGATTCAGCTCTCGGAGAGAGAGCTGCCGCTACAGCCGTTTGGACGGTCATGAATGCCAAGCGGAAATTAGGAATGGGTTTGCGAACCGTGAAAAAGAAGACGAGGAGAAAAAACGGATACCTCCGGCGGCGAAACGAGGCGGCGTATTGCCGCTTCTACCGTTGCTGGGAGTTCTCGGTTCCCTGGCCGGCGGGGCGGCCGGGGTCGCAACGGCCGTGAACGCTAGCAAAACCGCGCGACGTCAGCTGGAAGAGATGCAACGTCACAATCGCGCCATGGAAGGCCGCGGACTTTATCTCGCTCCGTTCAAACGCGGACAGGGAGTTGCGTCAAAGAAAAAGAAGAGAGAGAATAAGAAAAAAAAAACGTCAAAGAGACGTTGAAAATGCCCACGGGCATTACGACTAACGTGCAATTGAATCGACTGGCGAAACACATGCGCGTACCGTTCTTCAGGGGTGTTTTCATGCGTGACTCGTTACCGATCGGCGGTATACGTCGAAACGAGAGCGGCATTGTAAATTTGGACGATGCGGCGGGCCCCGGTACTCACTGGGTAGCGTATGCAAAGAGGGGAAACCGCGCGATGTATTTCGACAGTTTTGGTAATCTTCGACCGCCGAAAGAGTTGACGCGATATTTCGGACCGAGCGTGACGAAGGTGGAGTACAATCACACACCCGTTCAGACATACGATCAGAATATTTGCGGACAAGCGTGCCTGCGATTTCTCCTGACGATTGACGACGATCGGTGTGAATTTAAAGCCTGACGACGCGCCGTGGAGACTCAGTGTTAGTCGAACAGTTTTCCCAACATGTCTATGACATTCACGCTGACCGGGAACAGCAGCATCCTCGCGGTGCACTACTTTCCCGCTGTAGATTTGAGCGACGGTGACTACGAGCTCGGTCTAACGGTTTTTGAGACTTATCACACGATACCGAACGTTAATTCTTCGAATAATAAATTCTACTTTGACGAGGATGACACGGAAATCACGATACCCGAGGGATCGTACGAGATACGAGCGATACACGAGTTTTTGAAACGCGCTGTTTCACGGAAACGTCCGCGACGTGACCAACGCGTAGCTCGTTCCATCAGCGATAATCGTACGTCGGTCGCGGATATCGCGCGAGAGGAGACCGCTCGCGCGAATGGTGACGATGACGACGACGACGACGACGACTACGACGACAACGCAGAGTACGAGGACGACGAGGCTGTAAAATATCCTCTAGTGCTCCGTGCTAATTACAACACGATGAAGAGCGAGATTAATTGCGCTTTTAGAGTAAACTTTAGCAGACCAAATAACATTGGATCGCTACTGGGATTCTCGTCGAAGCGTATATTGCAGCCGAGAAAATGGCACCGATCGGACCTACCGATTAATATCATCAACGTAAACATTATCCGCCTAGAGTGTAACGTGACCGCGGGTGCGTACAGCAACGGCAAACCCGTTCACACGATACACGAATTTTCTCCAAGCGTGCCACCAGGATATAAGATATCGGAAACACCGGCGCAAATCATTTACCTACCGATCATCGCACAGAGCATTACTGATCTAACGGTACGCATCGTGGATCAGGACGGACGATTGCTCGACTTTCGAGGCGAAGAAATCACCGTCAGATTGCACGTACGACGGCGTCAGCGATAACGCGCGTGAGTGTGCGCGACATATATGAGATGCTTGTGTTGACGGACTCGGAGCACGCGAGAGATAACACTATCTACACTACGGTAGCGACCAATGATATCGTCCGATCATCTGCATCACCAGCGTTAGGCTACGCTACAAATACGAGAAAGAAGCTCACAGCGTCGAACGTTGAATTCTTACAATCTTTGGGATTCGCGGTGCGAAATATCTGAGGAAACATGACCGATATCCTTAACATCGGAAGCGAGCCGGTCTTTGACGATCGCATCGTCAAGATCGAGACTCACACGTACAATGCGTACGCCAACACAACGTTCGAGTATAGCGATGAGATACGAATACCCATACAACAGCAGGATCTGTATACGTTGCCGTGCGAAAGTTTTCTCTACGTCGAAGGAATATTGACGGCGAACAGAGCAGACGATGAACTCGATAACGTGGTATTGGCGAATAATGCCGTCGCTTTTATGTTCGATGAAATTCGATACGAACTCGACGGCGTGGAGATTGATCGCAACAGAAACGTAGGAATAACAACAACGCTCAAAAACTACGCGTCATTGTCTTTGGGCGCGAGTACGATTCTGAAAAACGCCGGCTGGGATATGTTCAATAACGCGGACATCACTTCTACGCGAAGAAACTTTACTTTTCACGTACCGCTCAGCATGCTACTGGGATTTTGCGAGGATTACAAACGCGTGGTGATCAACGCGCGTCATGAATTGATCTTGATACGATCGCGCAACAATAACAATTCCCTGGTGGGAAATCCGACGTTGACTTCTGCTATCAACGTACTCAAGATACAATGGCGAATGCCTCACGTGTTGCTGAACGAGATCAACAAACTGTCGATGCTGCGCGCCTTGGAAAACGGACGATATCTGAGTATGAGTTTTCGTTCGTGGGATCTGTACGAGTATCCCCTGTTGCAGAACACGACCAAACACTCGTGGGCCATCAAGACCGCGACTCAGCTTGAAAAACCGCGATACGTCATATTTGCTCTGCAGACGGGTCGAAAGAACGTTATGACCAGAGAAGTAACAACGTTCGATCATTGCAAATTGACCAACGTGAAACTCTATCTAAACTCTGAATTCTATCCGTACGATGACATGAATTTGGACTTTGGTAGACACAGATGGGCGATTCTGTACGATATGTACACGCGTTTCAGTAGAGCGTATTACGGACGCGAGAACGTTCAGCCGTGTCTCGATGTCCCGAATTTTCTACTGTACGCTCCAATAGTGGTCATCGATTGCTCTCGACAAAACGAATCTGTCAAAAATGCCACCGTGGATGTCAGAATAGAATTTGATTGCATGGAGAATGTACCGCCGAATACCTCAGCGTACTGTCTCACCATACACGATCGCGTTATTCAGTACAACCCGTTGACCAACGTGGTGCGCAAAATTGTCTGAGCGTTCGCGGCAACGTCGAAAAACAACTATTAATAAAGAGAGGGGGAAGGGAGAGCAGGGTATAAAACAAAAAGTGTCGCGAGACGTTTGCATATTTGCGCGTCATTCTTCTCGAGTAACGCATCGAAGAGAGAGAAATCTCATGTCCGTACCAACGTTCGTGGACCTGCAAGGTATCCTCGTCGGAATGAAGTTTGTCGTGAAGGAGGTGGCGGTGCTGCGAAAGGGAACCGTTCTGGCGCATTACATCTTTGAACGTCCCATGCCGTGGAATCTCCTCATGAATTCCGACAAATCATGCGATACCTGGTTGATCAAAAATCATCACGGTTTACGATGGAACGACGGAAACGTGCCGTACAGTATGGTGAAACGTCTCATTACATCGGCCGTGTTTGGTATGGAAAAAAATGATGATGACGACGACGAAACGCCACCGACTCTCGTGTACGTCAAGGGAATCCAAAAACGCGAATGGCTGGTGGATCTGCTCGAAAATTTTGCGAGAAAGAAAATGATCGTCGAGACTATTGATGCGGATTACGAAGACATCGACTCTTTGAACACTCTGGATGCCACTAATACTGTGCGATGCGGAAAACATACGAAGAATTGCGCGTTGCAAAACGTATTTAAAATATTTAACTGGTGGTCGAAACATGAGAACGAAGTGGAATCTTTTTATAACACTTATAAAAAATAAATAAATTATACGTATATGTACAGTCGCGGTCATTAATGCCTTCCACCTGAAGTCAGTCGCGTTCGGGGGCAGATAGTAGCTGAACGCGTCGCCTCAAGCGCTATTCGTGTTTTATGACTCTTGGGTCAGTAACGTCGTGGAGAACGGGCAAAGACAGTGTCGTGGAGAAAGAGAGAGCTGTCAGTTTGACAGCTGAGTGTCAGCAGAAGAGAGGTTAAGAACCGAGGGATCGTCTAAAAGTATAAGGAGAGTATAAGAAATACAAGGACATGTTAATTATTTGAATAGTAAATAATTATTATACGACAAATTTATATTGATATATATATAATTTTAAATATCGTAGCTGAGGCATTAATAAAGATTATTGGCCGTATCAAGCCTTCCAGAGAATCGGAGTCAAATACGAATAGGAAAAGAAGAAGAAGAAGAAAACCAGCTAAAACAGAGAAATGAAGAAAACAACGATGACTGTGGGAAAGGTAGAGATGATGGTCAATGGAGGAGGAGATGCAGTAAGATGATTTAATTTATATTATATAAGAAATGATTACATTATTAGTAATTTCAAAATACGATTGCAGAACATCAGTGGGAAATATCAACGTCATACGATCCGCGCTACGCTTGTCATGCGGCATACTCACCGTCACCACGTACGGAGTCTGATCAGTTTGATCCATCGTCACTATGTGTCCTTGCGGTAATCTCCGTCGCTCTTTCGTCATAATTCATCGTTCACCACCTACACGAGGAATTTTGGATACACCAAAGTCATGGTAGGCAAATAAATTGCAGAGAAATAGGTAGTGAAAATATGTTTCGTTTCCGCGATAAAATCTTACTCTCTAATGAATTAGCATGCATAAACTGAATTAGTATTGTGTGTGTAGAACATAACTTATAAGATTAACTTTCGTTTAGAAAATGTTTATAAGTTTTTTGATTGATTTGATATTATAATTGTTAAAGAAGTTTACAAACTAATAATCCTGAAATAGCAAGTGATTATAATTAAAACAACCTGTCTCCCGATGCTCGGATCGTAGCTCGCGGCTTGGTCAGGGTCGAGAAAGAGGCGCGGAGAAAGAGACGAGATAACGGTATCTGGATTTCACTGAGAGTTTATTATTATAAACTGAAATGGTTAGATTTACAATATTAAGCGAGGCGACAGCCTCAGTGTCGTTATTACAAATGATCGAATTAGTTGCGCTGTTAATACAAGTATTAGTTCGCTTTTACAAAGTATGTACGAGGTGATTGCACGGTGATGCGAGATAGTTTTCCGGAATGTACGTGTTCGGCCTACGGCGGTACTTGACGGGACGCTTTTGTATCGCGGTTGAGGGGCGCGATTGATGGCCCGCGTGGGGCGTCGCGGAAAGACAAGTAGCGCGTATAAGTGGGCGGCGCTTAGTTAACCGAATTCGGGTAAACACCTGAGCGTGGCGCGAGGCGTGTACGGCACGCGGAGCGATTAGGCGTACACTATATTGGCGCGTGGCGGGTACAGTACGCGGGGCTGTACGGGCGAGCGCGTTGTAATGGCGTGTGGAATACGCGACACAAGGATCTTGACAGGATGTCAGGATGCTGCGTGCAATCGGGAACACCCGACTGGGAGGAGCACTCTCCTCCGCAGTGCACGTAGACGGCAACCGGGAACACCCGGCAGGACGGAGCACACTCTGTCCGGTGCACGTCAAGGGAAAGACCACGGCCGGGTACGCCCGGCGTACAGAGAACGCTCTTGTACAAAACGTGGCCTTTGCGTGTGATAAACGGTGGTACCGGTTACCGAGAACTCTCGGAAGAGACGAGTACGCTCAACCTCGCCGGTACGACCGGGGCTTTCAGGATAGCGGTGTCGGCGTACGGGAACTCCCGAATAAAGGCTGAGTACGCTCAACCTCGTCGACACGGCTGGTGATTTACCAGGAGCAGGATCGGGACTGGAAGTCGTGAACAGCGGACAGGTCTGGTCGGACTGCTGGCACACGACGGAGTCTGACAATTAGGCAAACTCGTTGCCTTTTTATACCCCCCGGGCTCGTTAATTCGGTAGCGGGGGTATCGCTTACGCGGAGCCGCACGTGGCGGGGATGTCGGGCCGGAGTAGGGGCGCCGAGCGCTCCGGCGTCGCGAACGCGTTCGATATTATTCGGGCGCTTACGGATATCGATCCGTTTGTCCCGAATCGATATCCGGCGGCGAGTGCGCCGACTTTGTACAATTAAAAATGTGTGGGGGCATTCCGCCCCCTTTCTTCGCCTGACAGATGGTCGGCCGGGCGGCTCGGCTGGTGGACGGCCGGAACGATGCATTTCTGGGGGTGCATTGTTACATAATTGATATCGTTCACGTTGGATAAATTTGTGGGCTTTTAATAGAATTACAATTTTTTACAAAGCATTCTATTAAAAGCCCACATATTTATCCAACGTGAACGATAACAATTATAATAACTTGCTATTTCCGGATTATTAGTTTGTAAACTTTTTTTACAATTATAATATCAAATAAATCAAAAAACTTATAAACATTTTCTAAACAAAAGTTAATCTATAAGTTATGTTCTACACACACAATACTACTTCAGTTTATGCATGCTAATTCATTAGGATTAGAGAGTAAGATTTTATTGCGGAAACGAAACATATTTTCACTACCTATTTCTCTGCAATTTATTTGCCTACCATGACTTTGGTGTATCCAAAATTCCTCGTGTAGGTGGTGAACGATGAATTATCGACGAAAGAGCGACGAAGATTACCGCGAGGACACATGGTGACGATGAATCAGAAGACTGATCAGAGCCCGTACGTGGTGAGTATGCCGCATGACAAGCGTAGCGCCGATCGTATGACGTTGATATTTCCCACTGGTGTTCTGCAATCGTATTTTGAAATTACTAATAATGTAATAATTTCTTATATAATATAAATTAAATCATTTTACTGCATCTCCTCCTCCATTGACCATCATCTCTACCTTTCCCACAGTCATAGTTGTTTTCTTTATTTCTCTGTCTTAGCTGGTTTTCTTCTTCTTCTTCTTCTTTTCCTATTCGTATTTGACTCCAATTCTCTGGAAAGCTTGATACGGCCAATAATCTTTATTAATGCCTCAGCTACGATATTTGAAATTATATATATATCAATATAAATTTGTCGTATAATAATTATTCACTATTCAAATAATTAACATGGCCTTGTATTTCTTATACTCTCATTATACTTTTAGACGATCCCTCGGTTCTTAACCTCTCTTCCGCTGACACACAGCTGTCAAACTGACACTCTCTCTTTTTCCACGACACGGTCTTTGCCCGTTGTCCACGACGTTACCGACCCAACAGTCATGAAGCACGAATAGCGCTAGAGGCGACGCGTTCAGCTACTATCTGCCCCCGAACGCGACTGACTTCAGGTGGAAGGCATTAATGACCGCGACTGTACGTTACAACGTTTTATTTCTTATCTCCTTTCCCTCCACTATGCATGACTAAATACGTAAGAAAAAAAATAAAAAGTATTTTTCAGGTCTGAATCATGATGTATTTTATTTTCCACTCGAGCGATATACGCGTTACGTTCGCCACAACGTCGGCGCTCGCTTCTGTAGTGTGAGACGCTGTTTGTTTACATGCGTGAAAAATGTCGCAACGCGCTCGCTGAAACATGTAGCGACGCGCTCGCTGAAACCTTGACAAAAGAACAACGGCGGCGGCGGCGCGGGCGGCGCGGGCGGCGCGGGTGGGCCCTAACGCGGCACCCCTCCCCCGCGCGTACCCGACGCGACCCTAACGCGGCACCCCTCCCCCGCGCAGACCCTACGCGACCCTAACGCGGCACCCCTTCCCCGCGCGGACCCTACGCGACCCTAACGCGGCACCCCTCCCCCGTGTGTCGTCAACACCCCTCGCCCTCCTTTGTAATACGAGACGCCGCTTGTAAACATCCACCCCCCCCCTCGCGTGATGTCATCCTTCTCGACCCTCGGTTACCCCCCTCACCCCCCCTCGCGTGACGTCATCCCCCTCGACCTTCGGTTACCCCCCCCTCACTCCCCCTCGCGTGACGTCATCCCCTCGACCTTCGGTTACCCCCCCGCCCATCACCCCCCCTCATTGCCCCCTGGTCCAGAACTCTCTTATTATCACTACTTTTTGGATTAAACCGGATTACAAAATCAACTCAATTATTAAAATTGGATATTATTAAAACGGATTGAAATTGCATACGCGCAATCGCTGAATTTCGAATTAAAACGGATTAATGTTGTCTGTCCTAGCAAATCGGATTCAGATGGATTACAACCGATTTTATTGAATCGGTGTTTTTGTAATTGAAACAGACTCATCTCTTAAAAAGAAAATATACAAATTAGGCGGATTATTTTGGATTTTATATCCATCCGATTATTAGTGTTTATTTTGGATTGACAACAATATGGATTAGAATGTAATTATTTCGGATTGGAAATAATCCGCAAAAGCGATATCAAAACCGATTATAATTAGTTCAAAATTAAAATCGATTACTTTTTAATCCGGGCGCGGATTGAACCGATTAAAACCGATTAAAACCGATTAAAACGGATTACGTTTTAATCGGTTTTAATCGAACATTTTCGGCAGGGTATTTAAATGAAAACAAACAATACATCTGTTTTGTGTTTTGAACATAATTAAACAATTGTTTCATAATTATAGGAAACAGAATTTTAAGTAAGAAAATATTTCCTAAAACGACTAACCGAAAATGTGTTGACTTATTAGCACAATGTATAGAAAAGAAAAAAACTATTTGAAAATTGTGTGCTATATACAATTTTAATGATTAAAGCGGATTCAATCCGATTCACATAGTTACTTTCATTACCCAATTAAAATGAATTGACAATAATACGATTAAAACCGATTCAGTCGGATTCAGATGAATCCGGAAATATTGCATTAAATCCATTCTGGTGTTGTATTAAAATTTTACGATTGATGCGGATTCAATCCGATTCACATTGCTACTTTCATTACCCGATTGACATGGATTAAGCGCAGATATGACTGAAACCGATTCAGTCGGATTCAGATAAATCCGAAAATATCGCATTAAATCCGATTCCGGTGTTGTATTAAAATTTTACGATTGATGCGGATTCAATCCGATTCACATTGCTACTTTCATTACCCGATTGACATGGATTAAGCGCAGATACGACTGAAACCGATTCAGTCGGATTCAGATAAATCCGAAAATATCGCATTAAATCCGATTCCGGTGTTGTATTAAAATTTCACGATTGATGCGGATTCAATCCGATTCACATAGCTACTTTCATTACCCGATTAAAATGCATTGACATTAATACGATTGAAACCGATTCAGTCGGATTCGGATAAATCCGAAAATATCGCATTAAATCCGATTCCGGTGTCGTATTAAAATTTCACGATTGATGCGGATTCAATACAATTCGTGTGGTCACTTTATTTACCCGATTAAAATAAATTGGCATTAATACGATTAAAACCGATAACGGCGGATTCAGATCAATCCGGAAATGCCGAATTAAAAATGATTCCGATTAATTTGTTATTAATACCGATTCACTTCCAATCGGGCATCCAATTAACCGGATTGAAAACGCATTCATTTCGATTCAATTTCATCAAATTTAATGCGGAACCAATCGGATTCAATCGGTCATTTTCAGCAGGGGAATAACAATACGGAGTCGGAGAAATAAAAAAGGTGAGAGGTATAGGATGGATGGAGCGAAGAATGAAGAAGAGGCTCGGGGAACCCGTGCAAAAGGAACTGACGAAGAAAACAGGTGTATACAAGGGCTCAAGGCTGGAGCGGTATGTACATTTGGAAGTCAGGGTGGGAGGAAAGTAAGAGGTATAGAAGAAATAGTATGGTGCAACCGAAGGGCGCAGATAAGAATCAATAAATTAGAGGAAGGAAGGAGGTGACAGGAGGAGGTTACAGGAATTTGATTCAGCGAGGTGAATAAGAGCAAAGAGAGGGGAAGCAGCTTATGGGATCCGTGCTAAAGGACATGAAGGGGAAAAGCAGGTGAAAATCGGCATACAAGGATGGAGAGAAGGTATGAAAAGGCGAAGAGGAGGAGTAAAGAAATTGGAAGAAAGTTTAGAAGTAAGAGGTAAATGAGAAGCAGTATGGAATAACTGGAGGGCACGTGGGAGAATTCAGATATAGTAGAAGGCAGCAGCATGCAGTAGGTACAGGAAGTAAATTCTGCGGGAGAAATAATCGTGGCTTATTTGGAGTAAATAGATGATAAAAAGAGCGAGGAAGTTTTCTCTGGAAAGATGCAGGAACAGCGCGGAGGAAGGAAAAATACATGAAAACAAAAAAAAAGGAAAGAAGAGAGAAGAGGAGGTGTGATGGGCCCACCACTGCTCAATTTAGTATTTTAATTTAATGTTTAATTTATCGATAATTGGTAGCTTGCGGGCGTAGGAATGTATTATAGAAATTTAATTATAAGGTAGAAAAAAGGACTGCAGCTGAGAGATTGGAGATTAGAAGAGGAGATTTGTGTTGAGATTTGTTATTGTATTAAGGTATAAAAGAAAAGGTATGCAATGCGAATCGGGGTTAAGGCTGTGCGTTAGGTGTATGTAAGGTATGTTTAAGATGATTTGATTTCTTGGCTAGAGCTGAAGTTAAATCTAAGGAATTGTGTGTGATAAAGTAGGGTATATGAATTAATTGTTCAAAGTTACGCGCTATTTGTATGGAAGGTATGAATGGGTTAAGCCACTTCCTGGCCGTGATGGCTGAACCCAGATAGCAAAATCTGACTGGAGCACGTTTTGAAATTTATGTGCTACATATTATAGCGACAGAATGCTATCAATATTTTAGCAGGTTATGCCGTTTCAGTTAATGCCGTCAGAAACGCAGCAAAAATCAAGCACTACGTGCGTCACAATGTAATGGCAGAAATGCGGCAAAAATTGAGCCGAGATTATCAGCATAAATAGAGCAAATTTCAAACATCGTATGCTGGCACAATGTGTCCAGCAGAATGCACACTGCGATTGCACATAACTTGCTCTCACAGTGTAACAACAGATTGTCAGCAGAAATCAAACTTGTCAGCAAGTACGCTATGATGGCAGAAACGCAGCAGAAATTCAGCATGCTCTGTCGTCGTATTGAATTAAATTGGATGAAGATTTTTGAACCAATTCAATGCCGATAGATGGCATCCAATATGATCTGTTTCTCGTATTTAAAATTTGACGAACAATGCTATAAGAACGGTGTCAAGAGACACGACAGCGTCTCGCGCCAAGCAGCGCCTAAGTTTAAGATAAATCATGGTACGACACAACTTTTGTATCAGTTGTATCGTAGAGTCCACTCTCATATAATAGAGTGGCACACTTGAAAAATAACATTTTGAAAATAATAATTCCCAATATGTATGTATAATAAAAATTTCTGATAAATTAACATAGATTTTCTCATATTACGAGTATATATATATATATATTGGGGAAACATATGTCATTTTTATTTTTTTTTGAGTTTTTCTGAAAAACATTCCAATTCGTATAAAAATTCTGAGAAAATATGAAAGTTTTTATAGAAATTTTGATTAAAATATATATATATATATTAAAAATATTTCTAAAAGATATTTTTCCATCAGGAAAATCCTGATTCATTTCTGCCGTGTTTCTGCTGCCACATCGTGACAACACATCATGCTCTATTTCTGCTATACATCTGCTGTTGATAACTAATATTGTTGGCTCTGTTTGTTATTAGCTGCATTTTTAGCATCGTATCGTGACGGCATACCGTGCTTCGTTTCTGCTGCATTTCTGCCATCACATTGTGCTGGCACATTTTGCTGGCAGAACCAAAGCTTAATGAGGACGCAGCGGAGCGGAATCTGCTGCACATTCGTGATTGAATCTGCTGGCATACTGCTGGCATACTGCTAGCATTTTGCTATCTGGGAAGTTAAATAAATTCATAATATTTAATTTTTAATCTTTAGTACTTGTAACTGGTTGCACTAGTTCAGAGTATATCTTTCTCCTCCTATGGAATAAATGAAATATTCTCTGATCTAGTGCAGCTAGTTCAGTTATAATAAAAAACAGACCTATAGTCAGATCTTGTATTTAAGATCATCTTAAGTTCATCGTCAGATTCTTCGTAGCCAATGAAACTGTTATATAAAGTATTGAAGCAATATAGCATGTATTGGAGGATTCACACTGAGTCCGATGTTCGACGTACGACGATCCAACATCCAATAGGAAATTTTTGTCTCTAATAATAAATTCTTTTATTGGATGTCGGATCGTCGTACGACGAACATCGGACGCAATCAGACGCAGTGTAAATCCTCCATATGTTGAAAAATAACCGCCGGAATTGCCTCAACTTCGGTTACATTTATCGCTTATACAAGGTGTAGAAAAACTAAGTCCCGTAAATTTGTGTAATGAAAGAAGGGATCAATACAAGCATTTTAAGTATAGGAACCGTCGACGACGCTTCGTTACGGCGTGATGGGCGTTTAATTGAATTGTTACAACGTCTGCGATAAAATAATTTTATTCCGTCCATTTGACATGTTTACAATAAATGTTCAAAGTTACCTTCTGGGGTGCAATAAAAAGTATAATTTATTCACAAGAAGTCAAATCCGAGAAGGATTTGGTCACATCGTTGAGGCATCTGAAACCATCCGACACATGCCTAAAATATTCCAAAGAAAGCGGCAGTTTCATTGCTCCGTCGCGGTCGCTGTGACTTTTGTCGTAACGTTGGCGGTCGTAATTTTGAACATTAACTGTAAACATGTCAAATTGACGGAATAAAATCATTGCATCGCAGTCGTTGTGACAATTTAATTAAACGCCCATCACGCCGTAACGAAGCGCCATTGAGCCATGGTTCCTATATTTAAAGTTGGTGTATTGATTTCTTCTTTCATTACACAAATTTATGAAACTTAATAATGAACAAAAGGCAATTGGAGCCAGGCGCCGTACACAATGCGCAATATATTTAAACACATTAACAAAAGAAGTCACGAACGTTTCGACCCTTTCTTGGGGTCATCTTCAGCGTGAATATAAAATAACATGTCAAATATATCAAAACTACATAATGACGTCAAACGCAATGACTCGATGTCCCTAACGTAGTCAACAATAATCGTGGTCAACAATAAAATCTTAGCTGCATGAACGTCGTCTCTCGAATGCTGGAAAAGCGTTAATAGGCCAAGAGGATAGGAAAATCGCCATGTCACTTTGTGTATCCAAACGGAACTCACAAATTCGAAAGATACCTGAACAAGTATTCGGAGCAACACAAGATGCAATAACACGATAACGCAGAATAACATCAAGATTAATTAACAGCTACTTACAGAAAACGGCGAATATAAATCGTACATTTCTCATCGGTTACAATACGTGGCATCCCGACAACGTTCAAAGAGCGAATGACATTTAAGTTTTTAAACGTTGTCAGGATGACAAAACAAAGTCATAAAGAGATAGGCACACATACAATTGAAGCCACCTCTATGAAATAAACAAAGAAGTGTGCTCTCGTGTACCGGAGCGAAATTTAAAGTTTAGAAAGTTTCGCGAATATATATATGACTACGGCAAATTTTCCGTGTCCGTCTGCAAATTCAAACCGTTTTTTTGTCTCTTAATGTAGAGCATCTCAGATGTTAGGCGTTTGCTTAAATAAAGCTCATTATCCAGAATCTCTACACCGTCCCAATCAAAATCATGCCCGAAATCCAAATTATGTTCCAATAACACAGAGCGATTAGGCTTCTTTTTTAGTATGTGATTGCGATGTTCATTAACTCTCGTTTGCAATTGTCTGCCAGTCTGCCCAACATAGGAGGCATCACAACTATTGCAATTTATTTTGTAAACTACTATACATTGTTAAGAGCCGTTCTCGGCAGCGTGTCTTTATGTGCTTTAATAAAAGTTCTCATTTTGTTGAGGCTGAAATAAGACAATCTGACATTAAGATTCCTTGTTAAATTCTTAAACTTGTCAGTAACCGAAGGAACATACGGTATCGTGAAAAAAGGAACCAATTCCGCATCGTTAGTGTTATTAGATTTGTCCTTCTTGGAATCAAAATTCTTAATTAAAAACTTTACACGTTCATCGAAGATTCGGAAAATGAACTCCAACGGATAACAATTATTAAGCAGAATTCTTATAGCTAATTCTAAGTTTTTAGCATGAAACCGAGGGTGTGATAACCGAAACACTCTGTCTATCAAACCGATCACTGTTCCTCTCTTCTGACACAATGGGTGTTGAGAAAAGAAACTCAAATATCTCCCTGAGAAGGTTGGTTTATGATACCAGTCAAAAATAATCTTATTGTTCTCAAGCAACATTGTAACCTCGAGAAAATTCAACGTATTATTCTCACCATCCTCCATTGTGAACTGGAGTCTAGGGTGGAATGAATTGAAGACCTCAAGTGTATAATCAAAGGAGTCAGAAGGAGCCGCCAACGCAATGTCATCAACATATCTCCCAAAAAACGGTGGAGTGTATTTAAGTATAGAAAGAGACTTTTCAAGATCCTGCATCACAATGTCGGCAGCCATGAAAGACAAAGGAGAGCCCATAGGAGAGCCAAAGGTTTGCCGATATATTATTTCATTAAAAATGAAAAACGTCGAATTTAAAACCAATCGAACGGCCGTAAAAAACTCAGATTTAGGAATGTCGCAATTGGCCGCGATATAATCCCATCTAATGGAAATACTCTCCAAAACCATTTCTGTAGGTATGTTGGTAAATAGGGAAATTACATCAAGAGAGATTAGTTTAAAATCATCGTCAATGTATACCTCTGAAAGCTTCTCCACCAAATCAAAACTATTCGCAACATGACTATCAGCCTTAGGGAAACTCTTCAACATTATACGATGTAGAAATGAAGTAAGCCCATATAAAGGACTGTTTAATAAGGATACTATTAATCTAAACGGGCAATTAGGTTTATGTATTTTTGGGAGTCCATACGCCCTAGGTATTGTACCATCACTGCAATATAAAGATCTGTGTGCAGAGATCAAAATAAACTCAGATTTCTTCCATCTAGAGAGTAATTTCTGTGTGCAAGAAGTTAGTTTTCTTGTGGGATCCTCTGTGACTATTGTGTAAGTTTCTTTATCACTAAGAAGTTCCTCAACTTTTTCTATGTATCTATCCTTATCTAAGGCTACAGTTATATTGCCCTTATCCGCGCGTGTAAGAATTAAATTCGGATTCTTCTTGAGGAAACTACTGAAACTAAATTTTTTATATTATTATTAAGGGGATCCTGAACCCGTCTGTATACCGACATTATTGCATTATAAGAAATCTTTGAATTGGCTTTACAGAATCGCAAAATTCTTTTACAGAATTAAAGTACGTGCAAAAATCTAGCGCGCAACGGTCGAGTTTATATGAAAAACGAAAAAAATTAAAAAACTTACTTATTTTTTGCACGTAGAGCTGTCACCTGACGACAATATTTGCTTAATACAAAAATACTGCAGTTTATATGTACAAAATGAGATAGAGGCGCGCTAGGGAAAACATGTAAGAATAATATCGCGCAAGTAGAACTAATATTCGAAGCCTAGAAAAAAAGAATTTCTCTAATTGCATTTTATGAATGCAAATACAAACGCTGAATAACAAGAAGAGCAGTGTTGCGTGAAACAGTAGTGTCCGGATCTTGTCAGAGATGGCGCTGCCTGCAATCTGACAAGGACAGATATATCGTATAGGTATCCGTTAGACAAGGACAGGTATAGCACGGTAACACAGAAAACATAGTAAACGATCGAAATTATCGATTATTTTTAGTTCCGTGCTAGATCGTGGCGCTGTCACGTTGGAGTTCGCCTGTCACTTCAGGATCCCCTTAAGATTGTTGTTAGGCATCGAGTATCCCGGGAGATTGTTGATGATGTTTGCTGAGCGGTTTCTTATGGCTATTTGTATTGGTGCGGGAAATTTCCCCAAATTGTTTTCAACACTTTTGATAAATTCAATTGTTAATTTATTAGCGTTGGTGATAGGAAGGCTAAAGTTATCCCCTAATTGTAAGAGACATCGGATGTCATTTGGGATATTTATGGAAGACATATTAATGAACCATTTATTATTTAGTTGTGTTAAAGAGGTAGATATTTTTTTAAAAAATTCTGGGTTAACCGTAACCTCAATATCGGTATTCAAATCATTGCGAGACTGGATAGATGGTTTGAGAGAGAACTTAGGATACGTGTTGTCGGTTGTAATTGATTGTGTAGAAGAAAGGCTACAGTAGTATTTTATCGGTTTAATCCGGCGATTATCACACTTTGAGAAAAGACACTCAAATTTTTTGTTCATCGACTGGGAATGAACAGTAGAAAAGGTTTGTAAGGGACCACTTTGTCTATAAAAAAATTAATTGCAGACGGGTGACGAGAGTTAATGAACATTGCAATCACATACTAAAAAAGAAGCCTAATTGCTCTGTGTTATTGGAACATAATTTGGATTCCGGGCATGATTTTGATTGGGACGGTGTGGAGATTCTGGATAATGAGTTTTATTTAAGCAAACGCCTAACATCTGAGATGCTCTACATTAAGAGACAAAAAACGGTTTGAATTTGCAGACGGACACGGAAAATTTGCCGGAGTCATATATTCAGATGTAATAGAGAAACTTTCTAAACTTTAAATTTCGCTCCAGTACACGAGAGCACACTTCTTTGTTTACTTCATAGAGGTGGCTTCAATTGTATGTGTGCCTATCTCTTTATGACTTTGTTTTGTCATCCTGACAACGCTTAACGACTTAAATGTCATTTGCTCTTTGAACGTTGTCGGGATGCCACGTATTGTAACCGATGAGAAATGTACGATTTATATTCGCCTTTTTCTGTAAGTAGCTGTTAATTAATCTTGATGTTATTCTGCGTTATCGTGTTATTGCATCTTGTGTTGCTCCGAATACTTGTTCAGGTATCATTCGAATTTGTGAGTTCCGTTTGGATACACGAAATGACATGGCGATTTTCCTATCCTCTTGGCCTATTAACCGAGGAGAAGACCATTCGGAGGATGCCTGGGTTTGCTTCGGAGCATACACTCGCTTTTCCAGCATTCGAGAGACGACGTTCATGCAGCTAAGATTTTATTGTTGACCACGATTATTGTTGACTACGTTAGGGACATAGAGTCATTGCGTTTGACGTCATTATGTAGTTTTGATATATTTGACACGTTATTTTATATTCACGCTGAAGATGACCCCAAGAAAGGGTCGAAACGTTCGTGACTTCTTTTGTTAATTTGTTAAAATATATTGCGCATTGTGTACGGCGCCTGGCTCCAATTGCCTTTTGTTCATTATTTATTAAGTGAGCCTCTAACTTTGTATTATAAAACTTAGTTTCTCTACACCCTGGATATATCTCGGGAACCGCTAAATATTGTAACTCGTGTTCAATTGTGGTCAATCAGGACGGTGGTCAATCGGAACGGTGGTCAATCGGGATTGTGGTCAATCGGGACTGTGGTCAATCGGACCGTGGTCAATCGGGACGGTGGTCAATCGGGACCGTGGTCAATCGGGACGGTGGTCAATCGGGACCGTGGTCAATCGGGACCGTGGCCAATCGGGACCGTGGCCAATCGGGACCGTGGCCAATCGGGACTGTGGCCAATCAGGACCGTGATCAATATCAATGTGGTCAATCGGGACCGTGGTCAATAGCAACGTGGTCAATCGGAACCGTGGTCAATATCAACGTGGTCAATCGGGACCGTGATCAATCGAGACCGTTGTCAATCGGAACCGTGGTCAATCGTAACGTAATCAATATTAACGTGGTCAATCTCAACGTGGTTAAACGCTACGGTCAATCTCAACGTGGTCAATCTCAACGTGGTCAATAGGAACCGTGGGCAATCGGGACGGTGGTCAATTGGGACCGTGGTCAATCGGGACCGTGGTCAAATGAGACCGTGGTCAATTGGGACAGTGGTCAATCGGGACCGTGGTCAATCGGAACCGTATTCAATTGCAATGTGGTCAATATTAACGTGGTTAAACAAAACGTAGTCAATCTTAATGTGGTCAATCGGGACCGTAATCAATCGGGACTGTGGTCAATATTAACGTGGTCAAACGGGTGCCACTCCCATTATCTCACCCTTTTTCTTGATTTCCACTGTACGTTCTCTGAAACTGACTTCAAAACCTTTGCTGGCACATACGCCAACCGAGAACAAGTTTCTTCGTATTCCCGATACATGCAGAACGTCTTCTAGTGTAGCTTCGCTCCATACACCGTTCACACATTTCTCCACCATGATCGATCCTACGCCGGTAACGTCGCATTCGCCTTCATCGCCCAGCACTATCATCTCTCCTGTAATCGGTCGATAACTCACATACCAATCGCGTCGGTGGGTAATGTGCCTCGATGCCTCGCTGTCGGTAAGCCAGATTTCCTTAACATCGAGGCAGAGAAGTTTTTTTTCTTGACTTGCGGAGATTTCAGCAGACTCTTCTCGGGCTTCTTGACCTCCTTTAAAAGTCACAACAAATGCGCAATTCTTCGTACGACTGCCACTGTTTTTCTTTTTGTCCTTTTTCTTCCTGCATTCACGAGTGAAATGTCTTTTTCCACCACAATTGTAACACTCGACATCTTTTCTTGATTGGCCTGATTTGCAATCGTTCTTCTCACTCGTCTTTTTTACATCGTTCTTCTCACCCGTCTTCTTCACTTTGTTACGAATCTTCATTGCCACGAAAGCACTAGTTGCTCGTCCTCCGCACTCAGCCTATTTTCCTCTCTGATAAGCTTTTCTTGAAGATTCTCGATTGTTTGATTCTGCGGGTCGACGCTATTCCACGCTGTTTGGAACACACTCAATTTTGATGTTAGCTCCGCGAGTATTTTGGCCATTATTGTAACGTCAGACACATTTTTGCCAACGTCTGCGAGCTGCAGCGCCAAGTTCTGGACCTTCGCGATATTTTGTACGACAGAATCTGCTGTAGACATTCTGTATTCATGAAATTTTTGCGTTAATAATAATCTATTAGAAGCCAATTTCTGCTCGTGTACTCTACAGAGTTTGTCCCACATTTCTTTCGAAGACGAGCAGGATAACAAACATTCTAACTGCGCGTATTCTACTGCAGATGAAATCAGCAACATGGCTCTCGCGTCGTCCTTCGCCCATGTTTTCGCTGCGGCACTCGTGATGTCCTCTGGCTTTACTCTCGTACCGATTATCACAATCACTGATCCCACTCGCGACAAGCACCAATTTTAGTTGAAACTTTCAACCCTGGAAGTTTGAGCCGTCAAATTTCGTGACGTGTTTCGTAAAGATTTCACTCGCCATAGCTACTGTCTCTCTTTTGATTTGCGACAAAGAATTCTCGCGACTCGCGACAAACGATAACTTCTCTACCACTTTCGCGACACACGCGGACCGCGCGTTTTCTTACAAGCTCTCCTTCCACACAATTATTCGGCTGGGCCCATAACCTGTTGGACCTTGACGAGAGTTTTTTATACTTGTGTGGGATATTCGGGAGATGAGATACTTGTAGAATAAAATAAACTTTATTTCTTAGAGTCTTAGAGATAGATGTTACTAATAACGACGCTCTAGCTCAACTGCACTGCAAGACGTCGGGACACGTCGAGACACGAAAAAACAAAAGACGCGCGCCAGCCAGCGCATGGTAACCATAACGGCCGTTTCGTGGCTAATGAGGTGTAGACCCCGTAGAAATATCTATACCGCGCATGTTTATAGAGAAGCACGACTAACTGCTTTAATATCTACTATGAGCAATATATTTTTTTCCGGCATTCCGCAACTATCCAGCAGACCTCTAATCATTATTGCTACATATACACGCAGATTAATGTAACAGACACACCCAGAAAAATTGGTGGTTGTACTTCCGAATGGGACACCCCACCGATTGGGATGAGGTTGTGCAGGTGATTTTGGCACAATATCTAGAGATTATTTATCCATGTCCTATCTTCGGGTTTTTTATAATTTTCTATATTTGGAGGTAAAGCCCCTTACAGGGGGGCGGAACCTACTGCATCCACGCACGCACTTTTCCACCCACACAACAATTGGTTATCTCTTTCTAATGTTATTCTCAATCCATACAGTGGAATATAATGTAAAAGACATTTTTATGATTGTCAGGTTAAAATCTAGAAAACTATAGAAAACCCAAAGATAAGACATCGATAAATAATCTCCAGATATCGTGACAAAATCACCTGAAAAACGCCATCCCAATCGGACGGGTGTTCCATTCGGAAGAACACCCAAATTGGTTTGCAATATTGACAAAACAATGTTGTTGACCACTTTCTTTGTTTATTTTGTTTTATTGGCAAAATACGTGTATTATGTAAAAATATAGATATTTTTTAATAAATGAACAAAAGGTAATTGTTCATTGCACAGAATTATTTTGCTGGAGTTTGTTAGTTGGTTTATTACAACACTATATTGTTGATATAACAAATGTTTGGCGCTCACCGTTGTACATAGTTAGTTTAGTAAGATAGTTAGTTGATAAGTTGTTTGTAACCCTTTACTCGTATTATTTGTTTCTCGGGTAATTAGTATTAGCATGTTACTCGTCGGTAATTTCGGTTTCTATCATGGTGACTCGCGCAAAACGTTAGTGGATCGCGATCAGTGAACTGTCAGTTTTCACGCGACTTACCTGTCGGTGCTGCCCGCCCGCGGATGGCACCTCCAATTACGAGGACACTTGATGCTCGCGCCGCTCTTCGCAGGACCGCGAGCAGAAAGTACCGCTACGCACTCATTGTTGAGCCCTCGACAAGAGCACACATCTCATCGTAGTACTACGTGAAATCGGAAGTATCTTGTTCCTTGAGTGCTTGTGCCTGTCTGCTTTTGCTGAGCTCAACGGAGTTAGCCCCCCCCAAGTGGATTATTGATACTTTTTTTTTTACCAATCGTTTGGTGGTTGATTGGTAGTATTTGGTACCGTATTCAAAACGTTTGGTAGTTTCTCGTTTTTTTAGGAAATCAAAAACAAATTTTTGATCTTCTCTTAGCCCCCCACTTTGACTTTTGTAATTTTTTTTTTTTAAATCGATTGCCGATTGATTGGCAGTGTTTGGTACCGCATTAAAAACTTTTGGTGGTTTCGCGTTTCTTTAGGAAACCGAAAAAACCAATTTTTGATCTTTTCTTAGCCCCCCCACTTTGACTATTGTAATTTTTTTTTTTAATCGATTGGCGATTGATTGGCAGTGTTTGGTACCGAATTAAAAACTTTTGGTGGTTTCGCGTTTCTTTAGGAAATCGAAAAAACCAATTTTTTAATGAATTTCTAGAATTTACTAGATCGCAAGAGCAATCCATGACCTCAATATACTCGGCAAACAATTGGTTATTTTTAAATAAGTATTTGTAATTATTTGGAAATCATTTTGAGAAATTTGGAAAACCATTTTCATAATTTGGAAAAGAGTACATACATAATTATAATGGCCATCTTTACGCCAACCGTTTGATACGCGTACTAAGTACTAGATTTGGACTAAATTGGCTTAATTAGTACGTACGATGGTGTAAACAATAAAGGCCATCACACACAAAATGCATAACGTTGCATAAGCATAGCATAAGACCGCTGGACCAATGAGCATCTTACGTAAATTAATATGGCGACTTTATGCTGGATGCTCATTGGTCCAGCGGTCTCATGCTATGCTTATGCTACGCTATGCATTTTGTGTATTATAGCCTTTATTGGGAAACGATCAGCGCTTCGCAAAATGCCGGCCTTTCGCAAAGAGGCTAGTTTTTTTGCAAAAGAGCTGATTTTGCAATAAGCTTGCGACATATATACATCATGTATCTGCTCATCATCAGACAAATGACTTGTAATGGTATAAAATTATAAAATGTAGTGTAACTTCAGGATGGATTCCGAACAAAGTATTATATGTGATACGTCGATATATTTTATAAATCGCGCGGCAAAGCCGAACCACGGAGTACGAGTATTATAGAAGAGGCATAAAGCTGCATTTTCACGAGCCGCTGATACCGATCGTTCGAGCGACAAAACGGATCACGTGACGACGTTTTGTACTATTTTGGTACGATACGCCTTCATAATACCTTAATACGTTAAGGCTATAATACATAAAATGCATAGCGTAGCATATATAAGCATAGCACAAGACCGCTGGACCAATGAGCATCCAGCATATAGTCGCCATATTAATTTACGTAAGATGCTCATTGGTCCAGCGGTCTTATGCTATGCTTATGCAACGTTATGCATTTTGTGTGTGATGGCCTTTATTGTTTACACCATCGTACGTACTAATTAAGCCAATTTAGTCCAAATCTAGTACTTAGTACGCGTATCAAACGGTTGGCGTAAAGATGGCCATTATAATTATGTATGTACTCTTTTCCAAATTATGAAAATGGTTTTCCAAATTTCTCTAAATGATTTCCAAATAATTACAAATACTTATTTAAAAATAACCAATTGTTTGCCAAATATATTGAGGTCTGGATTGCTCTTGCGATCTAGTAAATTCTAGAAATTCATTAAAAAATTGGTTCTTTCGATTTCCTAAAGAAACGCGAAACCACCAAAAGTTTTTAATGCGGTACCAAACACTGCCACTCAATCGCCAATCGATTAAAAAAAAAAAAATTACAATAGTCAAAGTGGGGGGGCTAAGAGAAGATCAAAAATTTGTTTTTGATTTCCTAAAAAACGAGAAACTACCAAACGTTTTGAATACGGTACCAAATACTACCAATCAACCACCAAACGATTGGTAAAAAAAAAGTATCAATAATCCACTTGGGGGGGCTAACTCCGTCGAGCTCTTTTGCTGCACGCTTACTGTCTCTGCCGCTATCTATCCTGCTGCCTGCCTACTTGCTCCTCCCGCTATCACGGAGGGCCTTTCTGACGAGAAGGAAGGACGAGACCAGCGGAATATCCCCAGGAAGGCGCCGGGGCAACGACACGCATGAGTCGCTCGCATTTTCGTTAATTGTTGTAATTTTTTTGCTAACTTCATCGCGAGGAGACCACATACCTCCCTCTGGTCCTTTTCGAGTCTTTACTCAACAAAATGTTTTGATTTTTTTCTATGACGCGGTGGTTCTCATTCCAGATTCCTCACAGTAGTCTCTCGCGTAGAAATTAGAAGCATCCGGTATTGTGTAAAAATGGTATTAGTAATTACCGAAACTGAGGAAATATTACCCAAATATGCAATTATAAATGCAATTACTTTGTCAATAAAGAAAAAGAAATTCATTTTGTTACTCGCGAAGTAAAAAATATAGGCTACTCTTCACACGTTTCAGCTTATAAAATTGAATTAATTAATACGTGGAATATTACTCTATATAATACTTTATTTAATATAAAAAATACATCTTCGTTTATTTAGAATGCAAATACGTGTCCTTTGTCGTTACCTACACGTTGCTTGCGACGGACGTTATTACGCGTTATTTGAGGAAAAATAAATAATTTTTTTTGAAATAAAATATATGTATTTTTATTACTAGATAGTATAATCTGTAGAAAAAGAATCCAAACACTGTTATTTTAACAAAATAATATTCAAATCTTGTGTTACTTCATCAAAATATTGATTCTAATTCACCAAAGAAAATTTTATTTAAACAAATATTGTTTCATGTAACAAAATCTTATCTAATTTTTACCATGCTGTTATCTTGATGTAACTAAATTTATTTACTGTAAGAACAATATATTGGTTATTGCAATTAAAAATATAAGGACGCCTACGTAGAGAAACTCAACTAAATTATTTTGTTAGAATAACAAATTATTTTATTGGCTGTGTAACAACAAGAACATTTTGATACATCGACAAAATTTTTGTTCCTTCAAGAAATAATTTTTCTGGATGCAAATATCACTTAAAAGCATGCGACTCTTGCGAATGCTTTTAAATGATATTTGTCTGTTCTATTAATCTGCGTGTATGTGTAGCAATAATTCGAGGTCTGCTAGATAGTTGGGGAATGCCGGAAGAGATTATATTGCTCATATAGTAGAAATATAATTTTGCTCATGTAACAAAATTATATTGTTAATACAGCAAAAAAATATGATAACCAAGCAAGAACTAATTTGTTCTTACAGAAAAATAATTCGTAGATTTATCAAAATTATATCCAGCAAATAGCGATTAGTACTCTTAACTAATCGTTTTGTTGTCCATATAATAACGGACAGATTTTACTACAACAACATAAAATCTGTTGTACTAGTAAATTATTTTTTTTTGTGTAAACAAGACAATATTTAGCAGTATTTTACACTATATGTATATGCTTTTATTCTACGTGTACAATATGTTATGATACGTAGTACTTCGTATTTATGCTTTTAAAATTTAATACACTTTTTTAAGTGCAGTTAGTTCTACTGTGAACTTCGAAATTAAGTACGTTTGTGCTAATTTTAACAATACGGTTTAATAATTATTTTTAACAATACTTTTGTAAAAATAATAAAAAAATTATAGCATGCGATAATATTTCCAGTTATTGATTTAAATATATTAGATAATAATATAAATTTAATTAATATTAACTAACAATAAGTTAATTCTTTGATTTTTCAATGTTTGCATATTTTTACATTTGCTCCATTCTTGTCAATATCTCAACAATTAGTTGCATTCTTTCAACATTTTTTAATATATTTTTAAACATTTAAAATATTTTTGAAAACTATTTTCTTTTGGTCTGTTGGTAAAAGTTATCGAAACATCTATTAAATAAGAGAAAGGACTATCGTGAGTGTGTGTGAGTGTGTGTGTGTGTGTACGCGCGCACAGGTATACTTATTGAAATAATTCCAATCGTTCAAAACTTGGATTATATTAGAATGCGATCAGGAGCTCTCGCTGAACATGCGAGGGTGTTTGTGTGAGGGTGAGAGGAGGGCGGTTCTCCAACTTCCCTTACGCGTCGCGGCGCAGCGTTTCTGGTCTGCATTGCGCATTCACGAGACAGGCGTATCGTGTCGGCTACCCCATCGTCGTGCTTTCGCCGTCGTCGTCATCGCCGTGGCCATTGTTGCCCTCGCCGCCATCGAATCAGTTTCGGGTGTGCTCTTGATAAAAAGTCATAGCTACAACAAAAGCAGAAGTCTAAAAACTCGGAATCGAGCGAAACCCAACGCACATTACGGACATAGCGTAACTTCTTCGTTAAAACGGTAAGAGAAATTTTTGACTTTTACAATCGAAATTGGGAGCTCGATTTGGCATAAAAGACCAAGAAAATTCGTGCTCGATTTCATCGAGCCTTTCATGTTCGATTTAGTTGTTGGACTTTCTCTTTAAGGCAATTAGATTAGACGAATCGCATAAGCGAAGATTATTAGGGGATATAATTGATGTCACGTTAAACAAGATTAATTTTAGATTTATTAATTTTAGTAATAAACAATTTTTTAATTTTTTAAGTTTCTGATATAACAGGTTTCTGGTAACAAGTTTCTCATAACAACAAAATGCATGTTCTAATGCTAATGTAACGCAATAAAATATCAATAAATCGAGAACGACTTTTAGTAAGTTGACATGAATAAGATAAGTTAAATTATTGCATTATACATTGTGCAAATAGAAATATGTGAATAGAAATATATATTAAAATTGACACACACAGCATATCGATGTGTTAAATAAAATTAGGTAATATCGTAAAAATTAATTTAACAAAAAAAAATTGTTTTATATTATGATAAACACACGCGCGCGCGCGCGCGCGAAAGTATTACATAACACAACATTATAATAATAATGAAAGTAAGGGTGTAAATCAAGATTTGATACGGATATAGTAGGTACTTGATACGCGTACCAAACGGTCCGGTGTAAACTAGGCCTATGTGAACGAATGAATATTTTATCATAATTATAGAGTCGTGTAATTGAAGTTGTGTAAATGCAGAATTAACCGAGATCATAAATTAATTTTACTGTCTAATTAATAAAGATTAATTACGATCTCTAATGAGTTGGGGTAAATATTGTCATAATGTTACAATAAATAAAAATAATAAGAATAATATCTCGATTAGAGTTTACATATCTCGCAAACGAGCTAATAAAAATTCTAATCTTTTAATTTTAAAGAGTCTTTCAGACGCCTCACTTTTATGTATATATATAATTTCTCTATATATTTTTTATATAATAATTTATGTATAATTATAAAAATAAAACTTTTTTTATATATAGAGATGTTAATAGAAAATATGTTAAAAGAAATTAATATCAAAATTGTGTAATTTTGTAATTCCGTAATTTTATGTTTAAAATTGTGTAATTTTGTAATTCCGTAATTTTATGTTTACATTGAGAAATTTATCGATCATTAAGAATAATTTTTATATAGTACTTATTGTTAGTAAAATGTAATAGTGATAATTAAATAAATTTCAAGCTTTTTTACTAATATTTTAAAAATCTTTTTATTTTAACAACATTGATATTAAATGTTTTTGTGTATACAGCTGTATTACAGATATATCGAAGATTATGTCGCTTACATAGGCGCGCACTTCATTAAACTTAAGGACGTTCACCGGTAAATCAATTTTCTATGTATTTGCTTAAAATTTGGACCATATGCTATTAATAGTGTTATCTATATACCTCCTCAATTGTAAGAACCGTGCCCGTACCAAAGTCGAGATATTCGCTATCAAAAATTGTATTTTTTACATGTATTGGATACACATCAAAGCAGACGGAAATCTCGTATTTTAAATTTTAATAATTAGAATAAATCTATAGAAAGTGATGAAAAACGGATATATAGTAGAAGAACACTTTAGGAATATTAGTAAAAAAAACCCGAAATTATTGACCGTTAGATTTAGAAATATAATAATAAATAGACCTCAATTTTCACGATTATTCGACGTAAAGAAGCGACTGCAGGAGAAAAATGACAGAATAGTCTTTTTTGTTCTGTGTGTGAGGGACAGAACTGTCCAAAAGTTTTCAGCCTGTAACCGTAGGTATATATTCGGATGTTTTCACGTCGATTTAAAGTATAAAATTTTGGCTACGATTATAACCGGTAAACGTCCTTAACCACTTTAAAAACTAAAACATCTGTTGTCATTATTGGTTTTTCTATATAATTTCTATATGCCATGCTTTCAATTCCGCTGCCTGATATTGAAAATATAGATCTGAACTGCGTTAAAAATGTTTTTTACTAATAAATATTATTTTTGCAACGCCTGTGGCAAAAGTTCGATTTTCGATTGCTGTTTAGCGTGCGGAAAGTGGCGTATTTCTCAACGATTCAATGTATGCCTTACTTTACTGCACTAGTGCGGTAAAAAACCTCCTTTTTTTCACGATTGATATATAAGAATCACGATTCTTCTTTTTCGATTTTTGACTGACATAACAAACTTGAACGTAAAGCGTCGTCTACAATAAGAAGTCGTACAGTCGCGGTCGCGGTCGCGGTCGCAGTCGCGGTCGTCTAAATGGTCGCAGTCGACTAGACGGAAGCGTAGTCGCAATAGAAAGTACAGTCTACGAAGTCGCAAGAAGAGTAACGATTGGCCAATCAGGAAGCAGACACTTTTAAAAAGAAGGGTGGGTTTCAAATTACACAAGATTACATTTCCACACATCACACGCACATGACAGATTTTGGCACGCTTGCGAGATCCTTCAGTTTAGGTTAAGGTTTTCTCTGTCCAATTCAATTTGTGCGACTACGCTTCCGTCTATAGACGACTGCGACCGTCTAAACGACCGCGACTGCGACCGCAACCGCGACTGCGAATATTGTAGACGACGCTTAACAAAACGTCAATTCGTTACAACTGTCACCATTCAAAAAGGATAAAATGGATAACGAAAACGAGTGTCCAAGACCGTCCACGCCGGTGAAACTCGTAGAAGCAGCTGGAGCCTGGATCTGCCACAGAGTATTTACTACTGAAGAAATCGAGAGATAAATATACGAACATTTATGAAAGATTTATAGAATGGAGAGCATCTAAAAATACAACCATATTTTCGAAGAATGTCTTAATGACATATTTTGATGAATTGTCAAATCAAAAAGTGCGAAACCATCTTATTTAAATTTAATTTCAATTTTATTAATTTTTTAATCTCAAATCGAACTTTTGCGACAGGCATTACAAAAAATATTGTATGTGGTATGTGCGTAAGACAACGAATTACATCGCACGTGAGGTTGCCGCATTCGCCTCACAACAGCTTATGATGCATTTACACGAGTACGAGTGTGAATGCACCATAAGCCTTCAGCTCATGCGGCAACTTCACGCGCAACATAATTAGTTGTTTTCCACACTTGCCACACAAAATACTATAATCAATGTTAGGAACATGAAATTGGATGTAATAAAACATTTTATTTCTTGTCGCATTTAATTTATTATCAATAATATCGGTAACGGAATGCAAATAAATTGATATATTAGTATGTAGGTACCTATATATTACAAGTCTCAATTGTATTCCAAATTTTCATAATAATGATATTATACATTTAACTTCGAAATACTTAAACACCGGAGTAGTAATCAGACAATTACATTATCTATTATATATTATTTATTATGAATTATAATTTGCAACGAATTACCAGAATGCAACTTTCCTCTACTGTGCTGGAATTCTTCACAAGCTTATTCTGCAGTTTCGCGATTAACCGTTCTCTTTTTCAAAAATATCACAACTAGTCCACTAACAACAGCATTGTTTTTCTGTTAACAATTTTCTTCTTATTCACCATTCCCAATCCTATTAAATACGAAACGCGTTGACGCTTTTGTCGCAAACTTCGAGTCGTTAGCAACGCGCGCGATGTAACCACTATTTACCGCAGTTGAAAAATTGTAAAAACTGCGCGGGCGCATTTCCTGGGCGATTTCCACAAAGAGTGGAGCCGGTTGGCCAGATCGCGTAATCCTAAACGATTGAAGCGGGGAACAATGAGAGCTATTGTATTTTGCAGTTTCGGAGCCGTTTAGCCATGTTTCTAAGTGAGTTCCGAATCTCCAGAGAACAATGGTGCATAACTGTATACGTACATGTATACAGCGCTAGCGATGCGTGGGTAACGGGGGCGGCTGGGATTTGAACCGAGTCCCACCGCCCACAGGGAGGATAACCGAGCCTTTTATTTATTACACCGCGGCGAAACTCTCAATGTTACACTACCGTTATTATCGTCTCGCGTTGAAGATCTCGATATAATGCCATTAAAGTTGTAATTATACCTATCATAGAGGCTTAATCCAGCTGAAGATTCTATTGTACTCTATATTTAAACATTACTATGTTTTGACTTCTTTGAAATATAACTACGAATGTATTATTAGCCGAATAGCTATGTAAATCATACTTTCCTTATTTGAGAAAATAAAAAACTCGAGAAATCCATTTTTTTATCGTAATTCTTTCGTATAATATTACAAAATTTAAAATTTAGGGAATTTTGTATTAAAATGTAAAAATTATAATATAAGAAAACTTTTTACTATTTTTTATTAATTTTATTTTTAACTCTTATTGGAAAAAAATTTCGAAAATTTCGGCAATAATATATGGTTGTCGAAAATATTTTAAACGTGTTTATAAAAACGATAATTAAATCAATTCGTTATGGCGTGTTGTTGTGGCAAGATATTAATAAATAGAGATAAAACAAATATTTGTGTGTGTGAAGCCAAATATATAGAGCAAATATTAAAATTAAAATTAAATCAAAAATAACTAATATTACTATTACGTATTACGCACGATTAACTTGAAAAGTTCAGTTAGATTAGGGCGCGCAGTGGTATTTAAATTACATTAAATTTTTATTTGATTTTGATTTTTAAATTAGATAAAACTTGATTTTTTTTATTTATTTAGCATAACTTATTTATTAGTGACCAGCGTATTTTTGTACAAAAATCATATATTTAATAGTATAATTTGAAAATTTATATATTTAATATTATAATTTAAAAATAAAAAATTATCGTGTTTTTGAATGTTTGGTATCTTATTTTACTATAAAGCTTAATTATAAGCATTTGTTAAATTGCATTACTTGTTATTGATGGTGTCATTATTTGTAATACATTATTTTACATAAATATTTAATATGACTTTTTCGCTCAAATATCTTTCATATAAACAAGTTATACTAATTAAATAAAACATTTGTTTCAATTTTATTGTAATTAAATGCGTAGTTGTTGAAAAAAATTGAGTAGTTTAAACAAAATAAAAATTAGTTATACATAATATACATATATGTATAAAAAATACGAACTTCATTAGAATCGTACATTAATCATTGAAAATTATTATCGTCGCCGATCTGACAGAATTAATTCATTTATTCAATATTATCACATTTGAATCATACATATCACTATGTAAAGAAATGCAACTTTTATTGTAACTTTTTCTTAAATAATAAAATACATTGCGTCCACCATTTAAGTTCATCATTGTATTATAGAAACTATCAATTTCGAGATTTTTCTCTATAATTACAGACAGTTATACAGATAAATTTATTTGCAACATTTGGTAAAAATAGTTAGTAAACCGACATCGATCAATAATCAAAAAACAGAGTGCCAAATGTCGAAATTACAAAAAATTGATGCATGTTTTATTTTAATCGATCTGTACATATTATACTAGTTATTAGTTTCGGAGCTCATTTTAGAACTCCGACGATATATCCAGATAGAGCAACACACACACACACGCACACACACACACACACTCTCTCTCTCTCTCTCTCTCTCTCTCTCTCTCTCTCTCTCTCTCCCTCCCCCTCTTTTCCCTCTCTCTACCCCACCCTCCTTATACAGAGTGTCCCGTCTTTTACCCGACAGACTGTGGGAACATATTTTACAAGTAAAAATAAGAAAAAAATGTTATATAAAGTTTGGCTAAAAAAGCTTTATTACAAAGTTATAAACAAATATTGAAACGGGACATGAAATAGGTAACTATGGTCCGCTAACCTCCGAGATCGCCAGTTTAACGCTTCTTGATTTTTACTTATGGTGAACATAAGTATTAAGGTTTACAGTACAGAAGTGACTTTGCATGAAGATTTAATGCAACGAATTAATAATTTAATTATTGAGATGCAACAAAACTCTCAAGAAATTTGTATTGTAACGAGTTCCATATTGCATTGATGTCAAGCTAGTATATTGTTGCGCAAGGATGACATTTTGAAATACATTACTAATTGTAAGTAGTTTCATTCATATTCTGTACAATAGAAAGACCGTTGTTATATCTTATATTTCATTCCAATACTTATTGTCAAAGTGATCGTTTCTGTACTGTAACCCTTATTTTTTTTAAGTTTTTCATAAGCAAAAATCAAGAGACGTTAAATCTGGTGATTATGGAGGTCAAAGGGCCATTGTTTCCTATTTTATGTTCCGTTTCAATATTTGTTTATAACTTTATAATAAAGCATTTCGGTAATTATGCATTTTAGGGGACAATGCTCCAATGACCTTGACCTTGACATATGTTGTCAAAGTCATTGTCCTGAGTAACCTTCGAAAGGTTTTAGCCGGCGGTCGTTGTTCATTAAAAAGTTATTAACAAAAATTTTGAAAAATATAGCAGTTATTTTGAGTATTGAAAGGCATAAACGCTAATATGTATGTGGAAATAGTACATGTATGAACGAAGCAAAGTTATTTAAAGCAGCGAATTGTTCGTATATTGAATAGTCTTTTTGTTAAAGCAGAGAATAGTTGGTATATTGAAAAGTATATACAATACAATTTTATATGCTAAAAAGCATAAATACAAAGTATTCTCTGCTTTAATCATGGCAAAAGCATGTTAAAACTTTGTTAAAGCAGATAATAGTTGGTTATTGACAAAACAAGGTTCAATGACCACCTTCAATAACCAACTATTACTCTGGGAAAAATAAATACGGTTAAGCAACCCATTTTGGGATTCAGGATTAGTAATCAAATTATTTGGATTGCTCGTAACTTTATTTTTACGTAACCTTGTATTTAGACTAGAAATACGTCATCAAAATGATGACGTCAGAGAAATAGTATCAGTTATAAAACCTAAAAATTGACTTCAGCAAGTGTGATTGTTGGTTATGAGAAGACATCTCGAGTCCTCCAAATACAGTTATATCATCGAATTGCTGTTGCAGTAATTGCACATCTCAGTTAGACAACGACGATGAGAGCATCCAGTAACCTTATTTAAGGAATACGTAAATGAAGACACCGACTAGTCTTATAAGAAATTTGAGTTGTAACTTACTTACTATCTGAAATACCTAACTAAAGAATCAGGTAATGTAAGCAAAAATTTGAGTTACGGCTAAACTAAAAAAAAAAAAAAAAGAATTTTTATTTGTAAATTGTTGTTATTTTTTCTACTTTTAAGTTAATCTGTATTCATGGTTTCGCATATATTCTATTTTATTATTTACAATTACGCATTGTTTTACAATTTTTGTATACGCACGCATTGACGGGATTCGAACCTAAGAACCTATAAGATTCCGGAATGGTAGCCTAGTACGCTAACGCTGAGCTAACGATCTATTTTACTGTAACTCTTCTAAAACTTATATTTCTGTTCTCGAACAACCACAATTCAGAGTTATATAGAATATGAATATGAGTTAAGGTAATACAAGATGGAAACAAGAACTAACAGGCACAGCGAGACATTGATTGCGTAACGGCAGAGTAAGAAACTTATAATTTTAAAATAGATATGTCGGTAATCTGAAATCAGAAATTGATAATTCCGAAATAGGTATGTTTAATCTGTAATCACGATTACGGATTTCGTAACCGTGATTTCAAATTAAGCATAATTCAGAAATAGGTATGTTTAATCTGAAATCACGGTTGCGGAATCCGTAAGGACTTTTCAGATTAAACATACCTATTTCTGAATTATCAATTCCTGATTTCAGATTACCGATATATCTATTTTAGATAACGGATTACTGATTTTTGAATAGTCAAGTTGAAAACAGAGTTGTAACTCAAACTTTTCCATAAAACACATTTCGAGTTAACAACCACAATTCAATTTCACTCTTCTAATTTTTAAATTTTACATCCACAAATTTGGGTTATACAAATAATGTTAATTTTAATTTGGTTAACCAAGTTATGTAGGTTATGAACATGAGTTAAGGTAATCGCATTTGTAAGATGATTAACTCAACTTTCCACCGATAACTGACATTTGCAAAAACGTAATTCAGATTTAGAGATACGTTCCGTCCTCATCTGTGACGTCACAGTTCTCTCTTAAGCGAAATTTATGGTTAACCCCGCGTAACTCAAAATCGGAATTAACTATTCTATCTATGTCAAAGATGTTTAAGTTATACTAGTCAATTTTTTCAATTAGTTCTGTCGATATTCAGTTACGCAAAAATAAATTGAACTTATTGGGCACAAACCCAAATGCTAAGTTGCTTAACTACAAAAATAACGGTCAAAATTTCTCCCAGAGTATCTGCTTTAACAAAGCGTACAAACTATTAAAATGTACATCCATAAATTATGATATTACTCTATTTTGTCAACTTTGGCCGTTTTCCATTTAGTGACACAACGCCCTTTAACGCTCAATATCTGTAACAGAAATAATTTGTTAAAGCAGAGAATAGTTGGTCATTAAAGGTGGTCTTTGAACCTTGTTTTGTTAATAACCAACTATTATCTGTTTTAACAAAGCTTTAACATACTTTTGCCATGCTTAAAGCAGAGAATACTTTGTATTCACGCTTTCTAATACATAAAATTGTGTATATACTTTTCAATATACAACTATTCTCTGCTTTAACAAAAAGACTATTCAATATACTAACAATTCGCTGCTTTAAATGACTTTCTTTTGTTCATACATGTGCTATTTTCACATACATATTAGTCGTACGTTCAATATATTCAAAATAACTGCTATATTTTTCAAACTTTTTTTGTTTATAACTTTTTAATAAAAGACGAGCCCCGGCTAAAACCTTCTAAAGGTCACTCAGGATAGTGACCTTGACAACATATGTCAAGGTCAAGGTCATCGGAGGTGCATCCCCTAAAATGCATAATTACCAAACATTTCTAATAACCAAACTTCATATAACATTTTTTCTTATTAATTGACTTGTAGAATATGCTCTCGCAGTTTGTCGGGGAAAACCCGGGACACCCTGTATATATTTACATATTCTTCTTAACATTTGTAAGCAGCGGCTCGATAGAGATAGGTAAGATGATGTCACGATAAAGAACGCGTCACGAAACGGACAATAAAAAATGGAAACCTCAAGGACGAGAGATTGATTGATTGATTGAGAGAGAGATTGAGATTGAGATTGAGAGAGAGAGAGAGAGAGAGAGAGAGAGAGAGAGAGAGAGAGAGAGAGATATTGATTGATTGATTTTTATTATGCCATAGTCAAGACTAGGCAAATAGTGAATTATACAAAGATATATATGAAATAAGCAAGAGCGAAATACAAAAGACAGAAGTTAGAATATGTTTAAATTTAAAGATACAAGACGCAGTGTGATAACAACAATAGAGCAGAAAGCAAAAGTGGAAACAATGAAGATAATAATGACAATTAAGCAAAAGGTAATACTATTTCCACTTTAGCCAATGCTTCACGACTTATTGTAAGACAAAATAATTCGAGTGAAAGACGTTTGAATATACATAACTAATATAATAATATTGCGTCATATAACCAAAATTTCGTTGAAAAATGTTAAATTATCTGAAATACTGCTGAAGAATTAAAAATCAACGAAATTTAGTTATTGTGCTCTCTCAAACAAAAGAACAAGTATAACCACGTAAACATGTAGAACTTACTTAAGCATAAAACGATTATAATGTTGAACATAAAGTGTGTGAAGAAGCTTATAAATCATTAAATATTTCATCGTGGTGAAAAAAAAGAGAGGCTCGCATGTGCATATGTAGAAGGCCAGGTCATGGAAGCAGAGAGAGAGAGAGAGAGAGAGAGAGAGAGAGAGAGAGAGAGAGAGAGAAAGAGAGAGAGAGAGAGAGAGAGAGAAACGTTCAAATATGCACACACCCATCTGTATACATAGTTACAGGACTTTCCGTGTGTGGTATATATACGGGGTGGGCGACAGGCGCCGCGATATCGATCCCACGCAATATCCGCGCGCCTTGGCTCAGTGTTCCGACGCCGGCGTCCCTCGTGTTCCACTTGCTCCGGTAGTATATCACCGTCGAGAGACACGATTTATCGTGAGTGTTCATATAATGGTGTGCATGCTCATATGTGTGCGGCTGTGCGCGCACGTGTGTATATGTATTTACGCATATGCACGACCATGTACCTCCACGCCAGTCTTTATTAAAACGTTTCATCAAGAGAGTATGAGATGGTCGCTTGTAGATTCACGATAGTCCGCAACGTGATGATGTTCGTTCGATTTGGCACTGGCATGATCGATTGCATGCGCACGGTATTAGTTCGCCAATATCTATGAGGTGTCCCGGAAGGAGTAGACATCAATGACTCATACGCATAGCTGTTGTGCATGAAATACTGGAAATACTATCAACATATCAAATCTGATGAATGAGCAAAAAATTTAATAGCATACTGTGATGGAGAAATAATGTTCAATATAAGCTTTGAGATTTACATAATAAATAATCAAAAAAAGCAAAATAGGTTTTTTTTGTTGCATACTTAATTTATGTGAATGTATGTCATATAATAACAATTTGATCAAAATAACTGTTAAGTTTAAAATTTATGTTGATGAAGTTGATGATAGTGTAAGTTTATAAATGTGACTGTATATCCATATAAAAGGACAAATTGTTCTACTTCAAACTGTTATGAAAAATAGACAGCTCTTTAATTTTTCGTATAAATCTCTTTCATATTTCCAAAAAAATAAGAAATTCCAAAATTCTATCATTTTATTTTTTCTCTTTCCCTCTCTATTTCCTTATTTTCTGTTATACTATGTTTGTCTGTGGGCTAAAAGATTTAACGAAGTAAAATTAGGAAAGGCTAGTGAGAAAGTTTGAATAATCATAATTTGAATATTCTGTGGAAACTTCGTAAGAACTTTTTGTCGAAAGTTTGCTTTCCACATTCACGAGAGTGACATATGCGTATCTTGAGTATCATATTGAATGTCACCGAGAACGAATCTTTAAATATATCGGCAATGTCTTTTAATTGTTTCGAGAAAAATAAAGAAAACATTTTGTTGGCAAAATGTTAACGTATTATATGAAATATATTACACAAAAATTATTTTAAAAAATTACGTATTGCATATACATTATTTTGTTAATAACTAATCATATTTATGCAGAATGCATAGTTTTCTACAAAAACAAGAAATTGAGAAAGTATCATAATGTACTTCTAGAAAAATGATTATTCTGAAGAATAATGGTAAAAATACATATAAAGTTGACAAAATTTATATCATATCTTTTAAATTGTATTCTTTCAAAATGTGTTTCACGATTATGATTTGACTTACAGTAGTATAAGTGGAATTTGAGACTCGTCCGAATACATGTGGGGCAGAGCAAATATGGCTGCTGTGATCTTTCTTCTAGGATGGTTATGCGTTTTCACTCGTACAGAAGGTAGGGGTTTCTATTTACATAATAAATATTTCTATTTAAAAGATTAACAAAAGAAATAATTCGACAAGACAAAATCTATTAAACAACACTCGACCAATGAATAAATAAAAAGAGAAATTTAAAAAAAAAATTTTTTTTGTATTTTAAAATATTGTGTTTTAATATATAATATTATAATAAATATTTCTTTAATTTTAAGCATCTACTGACTGAAATAAAAATTTAAAACATTGTTTGTAATAACATTTCACGTATGTTGTAACACGAAATGTAATATCCTTGGATTGATTGTAACGAAATAACTGTCGATCGTCAGCGAGCAATGCTGAGGTAACGTCGGCCGACGCCGAAGCGGAAACCATTCTCGAGCGAGCGGCCACGTGGTTATGGAGTCAACGGGATAAGGATGCCGGTTGGGGTAACGACACACATCGAGTACTTCTGGTTCTTCGTCTGGCCAATCTTTCCCGTGATGATAACGTCGCGCCGCCGGCGCCTCTCGAATTGCAACTTATTGCCAAGCAGATGGAACTGGAAATTGTACTTTTGCTCTGGAGGTAAAAATCTGTGATAATTCGGTTTTAACATGACTTTTACCTAACAGTATATTCTGATAGATATTACACTTTCTTTATAAACTTTGAATTTTTGCAATATCTTCAAAATTAAAAAAATATATAGTACACGAAAATGTGTGACGTCATACCGTAGATGCGGCATCTTTTGAAGAGGTCCATATATTTAGCCCCTCATCTACAGCAATTTACAAAAACATTAATATATTCGGATTGTACATCGTTTGTACATAAATGTATTTCGTTCTTTAGTGTTTGTATATCATTGGTTAATTTAAAAAAAAATAAAAAAGTTTTGCTAACAATACCAATAAAAGTTAGCCCCTCATTATTTCAAAAATAATGATAAATCAAAGTTTATTGTGCTTAATCGTTTGTACATCGTTTGTACATTCTTAGTAATTGATTTACTTTTTATTTAAATATTTCTTTTTTTGCTTAAAATATATAAATAAACAATTTTTATTTGAATTTGGCGGGTAAATCTTCAAGGTGGTTAAGACCACATAGTAACCAACTGTTAAAACGAAAAAATAGCTTTGTAAAGGCCTCCACACACACTTTTCCGTAACAGTAACAGTAAGGTTTCGACCAATCGCGTTGCTCGATTCGGCTGGTTACGGTTAAAGGCTATAATACACGAAATGCATAACGTAGCATAAGCATAGCATAAAACCGCTGGACCAATGAGCATCTAGCATAAAGTCGCCATATTAATTTACATAAGATGCTCATTGTTCCAGCGGTCTTATGCTATGCTTATGCTACGCTATGCATTTCGTGTATAAAGGCCATCACACACAAAATGCATAGCGTAGCATAAGCATAGCATACGACCGCTGGACCAATGAGCATCTTATGTAAATTAATACGGCGACTTTATGCTAGATGCTCATTGGTCCAGCGGTCTTATGCTATGCTTATGCTACGTTATGCATTTCGTGTATTATAGCCTTTAACCGTAACCAGCCGAATCGAGCAACGCGATTGGTCGAAACCTTACTGTTACTGTTACGGAAAAGTGTGTGTGGAGGCCTTTACAAAGCGATTTTTTCGTTTTAACAGTTGGCTACTATGTGGTCTTAGGCCGGTATTCATAGTTATTTAAGATCGTCTTAAGTTCAATCTTAAGATGTCATGAACCAATCACAGAGCCGTATTAGCGTCTCAAGACATTACTTAAGACGATCTTGAAGACTATGAATACCGGCCTTAATCACAGTATAACTATACCCAGTAGCGACACTATTGGCTCCTGCACACAGGACGCGGTAACGCGGCAAAGCGGCAACGCGGCAACGCGATGACCAATCACCGTCTGCCTTTCCGTAATACTTTCGGAAATATTACGGAAAGGCAAGACGGTGATTTGTCACCGCGTTGCCGCGTTGCCGCTTTGCCGTGTTACCGCGTCCTGTGTGCAGAAGCCATATGGCTGTATTCGGAGAGCGCGCTATTAGCGCTATTTGCTTGTTCTATCCTTGTTTTACACCTGGTGAGCGATAAAGATAGAATGACGCTGTTAGCGCTAATAGCGTCTCCCCGAACGCGCCCTATGTCGGCACCTTTGATGTAGAGGTATGGTTATACTGTGGTCTTAACCGCCTTGAAGATTTACCCGCCAAATTCGAATAAAAATTGTTTATTTATATTTTAAACAAAAAAAGAAATATTTAAATGAAAATAAATCAATTACTAAGAATGTACAAACGATGTACAAACGATGTACAAACGATTAAGCACAATAAACTTTAATTTATCATTATTTTTGAAATAATGAGGGGCTAACTTTTATTGGTATTGTTAGCAAAACTTTTTTATTTTTTTTTAAATTAACCAAGGATGTAAAAACACTAAAAAACAAAATACATTCATGTACAAACAATGTACAATCCGAATATATTAATGTTTTTGTAAATTGCTGTAGATGAGGGGCTAAATATATGGACCTCTTTTGAAGTAATCTACGGTCTGACGTCATCAAAGAAACTTTAGCAAGCTATAACTTTCTCAAATTTAGGCTTTTTAAAAAAATTTAAAAAGTATTAAAAATCGGCTTGGATTCTCTATCCAAATTATACCGCTTAAGGGAATCCTAAAGCCGTCTGTATTACCGACCAAATCCTATATCTGTCCTTGTATAGACAATGATAATAGACAAGGATAGACAAGGTTATAGGTTATATTGCATTCATTACAATTAATCTTTTTTTGTAGGCTTTTATTCTTAGTTCCAATTGCACGATATTGTTCTTACATGTTGTCCCTAGGTCATGCCGGTCTAATTTTGTGGATATTTATTGTGGAATTTTTGTACAAAGCAAATATATTGTCATTATGTATACCAAAAATGAACAAAAATATTAATTTTTTTTTGTTTTCGATATAAATTCGACCACCATGACCTAGATTTTGATGCGTACTTTAATTCTATACAAGAATTTTGCATTTCTATAAAGCCAATTAAAAGATTTTCTCTAAGAAAAAAACCGGTATTACAGACGGCTTTAGGATCCTCTTAAGGGGATCCTGCAATGACAGGCGAACTCCAACGATGTCGATAAATTAATTGTCTATGTTACCGGCCGATATATATGTGTCCTTGCATAGACAAAGTATACATAGACAAGGACAGACCCGACAGCCAAGGTTATTGCACGCACACATACTCACGAATCGTACTTCATACCGTACACTTATATTAGACTTCTAACCTCGATTTGGAGGATTCGACATGTTCTTTCGTGTACTACAACCCCAGGAAACTTGTTTTCGCGTTCGTACAAACTGTACATCTGATATATAAAATACATGTTATGACGAGTTGACAGCTCGTCTACGACTTGAGACGCCATACTGAGATAAAAGTTTGGTAAGAAAATCTGTGATTATTATTAGGAAATAACTATTTGTGGTTTTTCGTATAAAATCAGAGTGCCCTGGGATCATTGATATATGTAATGAAATCGTGGAGAAGCATTTTCCAGTCTGTCAAGTTAATGCGACGAAAGACTAGAAGTACGAATGTCGGTAATACAGACGGGTGCAGGATCCCCTTAAGGGGATCCTGAACCCGTTTGTACTACCGACAAAATTACCATTCTCTATCATTTTCTATGTTACCGATCTACAACTGTCCTTGTTCAGAAAATGATATAGACAAGGGTAGCACCTATATTGCACGCACACATACGCAAAAATCGTACTTCATACCGTACTCTTATATTAGACTTCTAATCTCGATTTGTAGGATTCTACATGTTCTTTCGTGTACTACAACCTCCGGAAACTTATTTTCGTGTTCGTACAAACTGTGCATCTGTTATATGAAGTACATGTTATTGTGAGGCTCTCGGTTAATTCGCGAGGTTAAACGCCTTTGTGTCAGGATATTGGCGTGCAGGGTAGGAACGACGGGAACACGGTAACAGGCAAAGACACTGGTTGAATCCCAAAATGGTGTATTTCGGTTAAATTACAGGGCCGACTTGGCCGTCTGAACAGAACGCAGTTAAACTTCGAACTGGCGACTTCCCGCCTTCTTCTTCATCCCTACTTCTTCCTAACGCTCGGGAGGGGCGCAGCCAATCCCGAGTTCTCGCGCTACCAACCGCAAGGCGCACGCACAACGTGGGGCTGTTGTCGGCAACGCCGCCAATCGCATAAATCTGATGAAGCAGCGCATGCGCACGCACGCTACTTCCGGCGCAACCCGCGGTCAGGTTAGGAACTATTAGTAACCCGCGGTTAGGGTCAGGTGTAACCTTACAGCTCGGCCAGCCTGACGACGACATTTGTCCCGAATGTTCTAAATAATTAATTTAAAACAAAATAAACTCATCATTACCATTAACATAAGAATGTTTACAAAATATTTGGCTAAATGAAAACATAATATCAAATCCGAAATATATAAAATTTGTATCGCAAACGAATTAAAAGAAAGATTATTATAAAGTATTGCGACTTACAACTAGGATCACAAATATCGCGACTTATAACTATAATCTCGAATTAAACATACATAAAGCGTTTGATCACAAGTGTTACAATAATACATTATTGTTGAACTACCGTACTAATGGGTTTAACCCAAGGTTTTATACGATCTGGTGACAGTATTGAATTATACGGTTTAGCCGTAATATTGAAACCTGGAATGTCTTGAATGACATACCTATTCTTATTCAGAACCTTAGTAACTAAATAAGGACCTTTGTACTCAGCTTTGAGTTTCTTATTTTCGCCTGGTTTAACAGTATCTCTTATTAAAACGTAATCTCCTATTTTGTACTTAGAAGGTTTTCTATGTTTCTCATCATAATATAATTTATTGTACTCTTTGACTTTTTTAGTAGATTCTAACGCTATATCACGACAATTATTTCTTTCGCTCTCTAAATTAAATTCAGTCTTAGCGATTTCATTAAGGAACTTGACTAGTCTCGCATCCGAGTGATTACGCTGATCACATCCGAATAGAATCTTTGAAGGAGAAGTTTTCAACGACGAATGATACGTGTTATTAATGACGTATTGTATTGTGGGAATGTATTCGTCCCAATTTTCTTGACTCTCAACAACTCTTTTAAGATAAGATTTTATAGATCTATTGACTCTTTCAACAAGACCGTTAGCCCACGGTGCAGCTACCGCTACTAAGTGGTGTGTAATCTTATTGTTATTTATAAAGTTAGTAAATTCTTGTGAAGTGAAAGCTGTTCCTCTGTCTGAAATTAAAGATGATGGAAAAGCAAAATTTTGAAACAAAGTTGACAATTGTTTGATAGTTTCTTTAGAAGTGGTCGATTTCACTGGAAAAAGCCATGTGAATCGGGTAAAAGCATCTATAATAATCAAGATGTGTTTGAAACTACTTACAGTCTCTATAATTGGACCAAAGTGATCTACGTGCATCACCTCAAAAGGAACAGTAGGTGAATTTGTAATCTGCATTTCACCTTCACGAGAGTTTACAGACGAATTAGCAACTAAACATGTTAAACAATTCTCTATATAATTTTTAACTTTTTTGCGCAACGAAGGAAACCAGTAATTATTTCCAATTCCTTGAATCGTTTTTTCGATTCCGCAATGAGCCATTTCATCGTGGTAAACACGAATTATGTTCATAACCATAGAATCAGGTACCATAAAACGGGGTTTATCAATACCTTTTCTGAAAACAAGGCCGTCTATCAGTTCAAATTTCTCATGATCCTCGAATTCGAGATCTCTCGCGATTGCTTTTATTTTAATGTCTTGCAATTGTCTATATTGTAATTCTTTTTCAAGAGGTAGGGCCTCTATAAAACAGATAGCACGACTTAAAGCATCCACATGTGCCATTTTCTTACCGTCTCTATGTATGATTTTAAATTTGTAGTTTTGTAACTTTAGAATCCAACGCGCCATTCTGGGATTAATATTGGCTTTATTAACTGCATGTACTAACGCATGACAATCAGTAACTATTGTAAAGTCTAAACCATAAAGGTACATGTGAAATCTATCCACTGTTCTAACAACGGCAAGCGTTTCCAACTCGAAACTATGATAGTTACGCTCGGCTTGGTTAGTGGCTTGACTAAAATAGGCAATTGGAGCCCAATGGCCTGACTTTTGCTTTTGCAATAAAATTCCAGCGACAGCTATCGCACTGGCATCCGTATGGATTTCAGTTTGCAAAGATGGGTCATATATGGCTAAAACTGGATAGGATATTAATTCTTCCTTAAGTAGCTTAAATGCTCTTTGACAATTTTCATCGAAATTAAATGGAACGTTTTTACGTAATAAGTTATATAATGGTTTAGCTTTTGCTGCATAGTCTTTAAAGAATTTTCTAAAGTAATTCGTAAGACCAAGAAATCTTTGAACATCTAAAACCTTTTTTGGTAATTCCCATTTTCTAACCGCTTCAACATGATTAAGACTAAGAGTAATACCGTTGGCAGAAATATTATAGCTTAAAAATTCGATGCTTGTTTTCAGAAACACACATTTCTTATAGTTCAGCTGAAAATTATATTTCTTGAGTTCAATCATGACTTGTTTGAGTATTCTTAAATTTTCTTGAATTGAATTAGAAGGTATCAAAATATCATCCATATAAAGTCTAATTTTCCGTTCTCTGATCAAATGATCTAAAGCTTTTGCTAACTGTTTCATGAATTCGGCTGGTGATTCGGAAAAACCAAATGGAAGACATAAAAATTCGAATTGCCCATCCGGGGTGGCAAAGGCAAAATATTTAGTAACATCCGGATGAAGTTTAATATTATGGAAACCATCTTTTAAATCTAGGAGAGTGAAAACACACTTGTCGTTTAACTCAGATAGACAATCTTCAACTGAGAGGAATGGCCATTTTTGTTTAATGACTCTATCATTTAATGGACGTAAATCTATGCATAACCGTAATTTTCCGTTCTTTTTCTTAACTAGAACAACTCTTGCGCAGTAAGGCGATGAACTATGTTTAATTATACCTCGAGCAAGAAGGTCGTCCGTGATCTCTCTCATTTTAATACGCTCGTACCATGAAAAACGTCTAGGTGCATAAGCGAAGATTGACTCATCCCTTAAGGCAATTTTAACGGTGTAATAATCCTGAACTGGATCTATTTTAGCATTTTCGACCTCTAAAATGGTAGAAATTAACTGCTGCTTAACAGACGAATCAAAATCTATTTCGATTTCCTGTAAATAATCTTCTAAATTATTGGAAGAATTATCAATCACTTCAGCAGAGGCGATTTCTGAAAATAACTTGACTTTACTTTTGCATTCATCCTTTTCAGGTATAAGTAAAAAGGAGATTTCATGTTTAAACAGAAAATCACAACCAATGATAACATCTGCAGATGACAGATTATTTTTAAGACCATGTAATTCAATATCAGTCATTAAAGTAGGAAAAGCTTTTAAAGTAATATTAGTGAGAAAAGAACCGGAGGTCATAATAGGAGAATTATTTACTGCCTTATAAGGAGGACTCGACCTCTTAAGAGTAATCTCAGTAGAATCAAACATTTTATCAAATGCAGACTTATTAATAAAAGAAATTGGACTACCTGTGTCGATTAACGCAGACAAAGTACAAGAAATATTGTTGACTTTTACAATCTCTATGACAGGACTTCCAGCAACGATTCGCTTATCGATACCGCTCTGAACGCACGCAACTACAGGGGACTTTTCTTCTTAGGACTCCACCACCGTAGCCACTGATGCAGTTTGCGATGGCTGGGCCACTTTTTGAATCTGCTCCTTCTTCTTGAGTTTCGGGCAGTCGACTCTGACGTGGTCCTTGCCATGGCAGTAAACACACTGTAGATCTGTTTTGGAATTCTTCGGTTGTTGATTGGTTTTTTCCGGAGAATTATTCGATGCCTTTGGTTTATCGAATTTTGAATTTGAGTCTTTTGGCTTCTCTTGTTTGGCACTAAAAGGTTGATATCTTCGAAGAAGATCGCTACATGAACCAGCGATGTCTTTCATCTCTCTGAGGAACTGATTCACTGTATTTGCTCGTAGAGAAAGTGCAGCACTTCTTAATGAAATGTTATTAATTCCATTAATAATTAATCGAATAGAATCGAAATCATCGAGTCTCAGGGTACGCATTAACATTAATTTGTCCATAGCGTAATCTTGAAAGGATTCTGTAGCACTGTTCCACTTTCTGGCCTCAACTTTCTGCATTACTACATTGTAAGGCACTCTTTCACGAAAACGGTCAAGAATAGCATCCTTGAAACAAAACCAGGAACGGTTTATGATTCCTGTATTTAAGTCGAACCATTTCCGCGCTGTCTTAACCAATCTTGACGCAGCTGCTGATAACATAACGACGTGTGAGAGGTTGTGAATTTCCGCCACACTTTCGACCTTTTCGATCCATATGTCTATGTTGTCATCCTCGGAACCAGAAAAGGTAGGAATCTGCGATATCAAAAATTTTACATGACTTGTCGATGCAGATGAGATCTCAGGAACTTGATGACTGTCCATAACTTGAGCTTGTCTGACAGGCTGCGTAGAAGATTCGCTCTGACGGGCTTGATTTTCCACACTTCCACGATTGATGGAGAGGGAACCGAATAATTGTTGCATAAATTGCTGCTGCTGCTGCATATGCTGTTGCTGCTGCATCATTTGTTCGCGCTGCAACTTCATTTGTTCTTCCATCACCGTATAAATTTGATGTAAAGATTTATCCGGTGAACTGGGTTGTATATTCCCGGTAGAAAAATTTTCTTTTCCCAGTAAAACAGAATGAGACCGGCTTGTTGCTAGAGAAATCGGTGGAACCGTCTCGCCAACGCGCTCTTGACGATCTCGTCGAACAGTGACGTTTCCCGTTTGCAAGGCGTCATTGAGGTCAATCAACGTATTCCTTTTCTCTAAATGCTCTCGTATGATATTTAAACATATCGTACAATCCTCTGGAATGTCGGTAATTCCCAACATACGGGCTTCTTCTTGAAGCTGAGCCAATGGAAGATCATTAAAACTATCTTGAGGTAGCATCTTCGATGACGAAAATCACAATTCTTGAAGTGTCTGATTAAACGAAGCACAAAGAATAACGAAAGTGATGTGCCGAGGCCGCGGAACAATATGGCTGCTCTCGAACTGTCCCGATGCGTCTCGAAACTTCTCGAAGCGTTTCTTCTCGAAACTTCTGGAAGCGTCCAGAAAGCACGTGACTCGCACGAACTCAATATGGCGACACGATATGCCGGTTATAAACCGTAACGAAAATTACAGACCCGACTTGAATACCGATAATGCCGTTGAAATATCACGACGAAACAGACACCGACGCACTGCCCGAGATCGTTAAAGCAAACGCACGATAAAACGATCGATCGACCGACGCGAGAATGCCACCAAACAACGACCGGCACGGAATGGCGATAAAACGATGCCTGACGCGATATCGACAAAATAGTCAACCACACGTACTGCACGTACAACGTGAGGAAAACTACAAACGGAATGCACTAAACAGTCAACGCGGAACACCGCGACCGATGCAGACCGATGAATCACAGAGGATTCGGGAAAAGTCTTTGTCTAGAACGTACCGCGCACTCGCGTTCGGAGATATATCTGGATATATCTGGATGTATCCCACTTCTGAAGCTGTGAGGCTCTCGGTTAATTCGCGAGGTTAAACGCCTTTGTGTCAGGATATTGGCGTGCAGGGTAGGAACGGCGGGAACACGGTAACAGGCAAAGACACTGGTTGAATCCCAAAATGGTGTATTTCGGTTAAATTACAGGGCCGACTTGGCCGTCTGAACAGAACGCAGTTAAACTTCGAACTGGCGACTTCCCGCCTTCTTCTTCATCCCTACTTCTTCCTAACGCTCGGGAGGGGCGCAGCCAATCCCGAGTTCTCGCGCTACCAACCGCAAGGCGCGCGCACAACGTGGCGCTGTTGTCGGCAACGCCGCCAATCGCATAAATCTGATGAAGCAGCGCATGCGCACGCACGCTATTTCCGGCGCAACCCGCGGTCAGGTTAGGAACTATTAGTAACCCGCGGTTAGGGTCAGGTGTAACCTTACATTATGATGAGTTGACAGCTCGTCTACGACTTGAGACGCCATATTGAGATAAAAGTTTGGTAAGGAAATCTGTAATTATTATTAAGAAATAACTATTTATGGTTTTTCGTATAAAATCAGAGTTTCCGGGGATCATTGATATATGTAATGAAATTGTGGAGAAGCATTTTCCAGTCTGTCAAGTTAATGCGACGAAAGATTAGAAGTACGAAAATGTCGGTATACAGACGGGTTCAGGATCCCCTTAAGGAAAAAAATTTTGGTTAAAACCGAATTGCTTTAACCACTCAATAAATTTTTTTTTAATACTTCCTTTATTTGCTCTTAAAAATATAGGTTTTGCACTTTCTGTTTTATTTTATTGCGCTTTTGAAGGTAAAATTACGTTAATAGAATGTCAATTGCTTGGCTAAATTTAAAAAAAAGAATGTTGCTCTTTCATATTATTTGGTAATTATGCAATAGGGACTACCTTCCGATTTAACTAATTTAAGATATGTCATCAAGGTCATCGCCCTGAATAACCTTCAAAAGGTTTCAGCCGACGGTCGTTGTTTATTAAAAAATTAATAATAAAACAAATTTAATGAGTAAAACGTATTTTTCTAGCACCATACATATTTATTAAAAATTACTGTGCCGCAATCAACAACGTAGAACTACGTCAACTGTCACTACTTTATGTTAAAGTATACAGCGAAGTAACTTTAACATGAAGTAGTGACAGTTGACGTAGTTCTACGTTGTTGATTGCGGCACAGTAATTGTTACTGTGCCCATTTGATTTTTTTGCTCATAAAGTTTCCTCTATAAAAAATTTGCCAAATTATTAGCATATAATAGATTGGCTTCCTCATAGAATCAGAAATCATTAAAAACAATGTGCAAAATTCTAAATAGTAGGGGAGACCGAGGCTAAACAGTCAGTTTTTTTCCAGTGTCGATTTTTAACAACAAAATAAATAATTTTAGTTAAATGTGGTATACCATTGTAAAGAGTGAACCTTTAGCTACAAAATTTATATAGGAAATTTTTTTCTACGTCGCTTTGTTTAACCGGTATAGAGCAAAAACGACAACGGTGGAAAAATCAAAATCTCAAAAATGCCGGGGTAAAGTTGTCACTCCATAAATACATAATTCCGATTATGAAAACTGATAGGATACATTTTATTAATTATTTGTAATAAAAAAATGGAAACATTTATTAATTGGTGTTAAAAAATTTCATTATTTTGTGTTTTTGTGTATGTGTACGGATTCTATAACTCAAGAACTAATTAACCAAATATTAAAGAAAAATATATGAAATAGGGGTAAAAAAGACTGAAAAATATAATAAAATTATAAAATTTGCAAATATTATAAAAGTCCATCCCGGGTGCTTACTGACCGATTAGCCCCAAACACAAGTTTCAGATTTGATCGCCCACGAAATATTAGACATCAACAACAATGAAAAAACTAAACTGGATTTGTGTTCAGCATGCATTACTCTTTATAATCACGTACCTCGAGATTTGGAGAGCAAATATTATTGCAGATATTACAAAATTTCCACGCGCAGAAAATTTCACTTTCACCTTCCGAAAACACGTTTGCCCTCGTAAAAATCATAACACGGCAGATAACCTGCCGAAACTCCGTTTGTCACATGGGTACCATAGGCAGCGTTTACAATGTTAATAGCGAGTTCGCACAATATACAGGTTCCGAGATATTTGATTTGACTTCTTTACCCCGTACTGTTTAGTCCCGGTCTCCCCTACACCTCAAAATGGTGAGGAAACAATAAGCTAATTCCTAAATTCCCTTTTTTTTTTTAAATGTGTTCTAAAAACATGAAAAAATTTGAAAAATTTTGGCATCGGTTTCAAGGAAATAGCTTTAAAAATATTAAACCCATTGCCGCCATCCCTGAAAAATTAGAAAAATTTCGGTAGCGGTTTCAAGAAAATCGGTCCATCAATGAATGAGTAGTTTGCGGTCAGAACCGATTTTCTTGAAACCGGTGCTTAAATTTTTTACGAAAACAAAGCTGCCAATTAAAAATAATTAAACCCATTGTCGCCATCCTCAAAAGTTAAAAAAATTTTGGCACCGGTTTCAAGGAAATCGGTCCATTAATGCGTCCTTTTGGATCATTCTCAGCAGGTGGAATACACACACACATACATACAAACATTTTTTTAAAATTGTGATTTTTCGACGTTTTAGAACTTTCTGAACACATTGGCATATGAAGAAAATTGGTTTTAAAAAACCACCAAAGTAAATTGCAGGAGCATTTAGGTCGCATCGAGAGCTTTAAAAAACAATATAATAAAGTATATTTTCCTTTAATACTTTTAGAGAAATAATTGCGAACATACATACACACAAATCCAAAAAATACTATTAATTGAAAAATTTCAATTTCTTTTTAACAACAAAATAAATTGCAGGAGCATTTAGTTCACATCGGGAGCTTTAAAAAACAATATAATAAAGTATATTTTCCTTTAATACTTTTCGAGAAATATGTTACAAGAAAACGTTGTAGTCGTGCACCCGAAGTTATCCCCCCCCCCCCCGGAAAAGACATGGTTCTACGTCAAAAATTTACACTTTTCTGAGGCTATAATTTTCTCTCCTTACATCCTCATGCGCATCGGAAACGCGCGTTTTTTCTTTAGCACAAATATCACTAACATATCAAATGGTTTTACATAGGTTTTCAACTTTCCACGCGAAGCGAGGTCCACCCACTCCACCCGTTTACAGGGCAAAACAAGATCTATCATTGCACGATTTGTGTGGAAAGTTGAAAACCTATGTGAAACCGTACAATAATAGATCTCGTTTCGCCCTATAAGTAGGAGTGGGGTGGGATAGATCTCGCTTCGCGTAGAAAGTTGGAAACTTATGTAAAATCATTTTATGTTAATGATATTGTTGTGTATTCGACACATTCGTAGGCTTGCGCCATGTTACGTTGTTTCCGCCCGCGATATAAAAGGTTTTAGGAACGCGCGCGCCAACGCAGAGCGCGGACCCGTTCGGTTTGTCTCTCGGCGACTCACTCTCCGATCGCAAGCCGTGAAGAGCACAGCACATTAATATAACCAGAGTTAGAATAAGGTCTTATTATACCAAGTACAACAGCGTCTCCTTTTCCCGATACACAACAGAATTGGCGACGAGGATGGGATCGCCGCTATTTAAGTAAAGGTGACCACGAAGAAGAAGTATTTTGTGTGTGCCTCGTGTCGGTTGTTACGACGTTAACGGCGATCGTTTTATACAGGGAAAAGAGATATCAGTCTAGACATTACGGTTCCCCGGTTTGAATTACACGTGTCGAGATCGAACTATAGTGACGATCAGAACTATACAGCGTATAGTACAGCACCGGTATAGTTACGTATAGTTACGGGCACCGGTACGTGGAACAGTCTAGAAACGGTACGAAAGTGCAACCATCATGGCGGAGGTAGTGTTACACGGTAGCTTCAGCATCGATACGTTTGATCCAACCACTACGGATTGGAAACGATGGTTACAAAGATTCACGGCTGCAGTAAAAATTTTTAAGGTGCCGGCCGAGCAGAAGGTTATGTACTTGCTACATTTTATCGGATCTACAGCCTTCAACGTGATATGTAATAAACTGGCACCGGCAAATCATTATACGGTTTCTTTCGATACGCTGATTGGTAGTCTTGCCGAATTCTACACACCAGAACCTCTGGAAATTGCCGAAAATTTCCGTTCTTATCTGAAGAAACAGAGGGACGAAGAGAGCATCAAAGATTTCGTTGCTGCATTACACAAGTTGAGTGTCCACTGCAATTTTGGGATATATTTAAAAACGGCTTTACGCAATCAGTTTGTTTTCGGGCTGGCTAGTCAGCGAGCTCAGTTCCGGCTACTTGAGATGAAGGACCGTTCGACAAGGCGGTGCAAGTGGCTACAGCCATTGAGTTATCCGAGAAGGATGTTCAGCAACTGCAATCAAATTCGGCGGTGGTCAACTATTATACATGGGGGCTAAGGACAAAAGGCGGAGAAGAAATCTCAATCCAAGCGGAAATCTGTAACGAAATCTGCGAAAGCGGAAAATAAGGCGGTTTAATCCAATGCAAATAAATCTCGCGTTAATACAAAGTCTAATGTATCTTGTTTCAGGTGTGGTGGCAAACATTTAGCGAATAAATGTACTTTAGATCGGAACATAAAATGTAACAATTACGGTACGTCAGGCCACTTACGAAAGGTATGCATGGGCGTGAAGCGAGCGTCCACGAATCAGGTCGAGGAAGTGCTACTTCTAGAACACACCAAATACAGAGATAAATTTTTCGAAACTCTTACGGTAGACGGGCAATCCTTACGTTTTGAGATTGATAGCGGAGCGGCAGTCACGATAGTGAGTATCCGACGTTGCGAGAACATTTTTGAAACTGACGTCCACTTTCAACGTCTTTACAGCAAGTTACATTTTGCAAAACGCCGATTCAAATCGTTTGGGTTGTACCCGTAACTGTTACTTTATGCGGAATAACTGCTAAGCTAAATTTATACGTTTCAAATGTGGATCGCGAACCACTTCTAGGACGTGAGTGGATACGACAGTTGTGCAAATACGTTTAACAGAGTCAATAAATGATGTACATTTATTACATGATGCTACGGAACACAAAATTGCGCGTTTATTACAACATTATCGAGAAAAGTTAGATCCACACTCTACGAAAATTAAGGTCAACAAGTTAGTCTGACATTAAAAGAAAATGCTAAACCGGTATTCTTTAAAGCACGTACAGTTCCCTTCAAATTGTTACGAGGAGTTGCAGTCTCTCGTTCAGGCCGGTATATTAGGGAAAGTCAATACATCTAACAAGGGAACGGTCGGAAGTGTCCCTCACCGATTTGGATGGGCTTTGGATATGTTGTAGAGCATCAAAAAATATTAGACTCCTATTTTTTTGGGGGGCTTATCTCGACGTTTAAGGGTTGAAACAACCCCTTAAAAATAACGGATTTTATAATTTTTAGCGAATATCTTCGAAAATATAAGGCGTATGAAAAAGAGTTTCATACAAAAGGTATATGTTTTTTTATGCTCTTTACAATGGCGTAATTACATTTTTCAAATATGTCAAATTTTTTAATTTAACCCCACACCCACCTATTATTTTTGCAAAATATAACAATTTCTTTAACGCAAAAATTTAAGAGCATCGAATGCCAAATACATCCATGTATACTTTTATTATGATACCACCATTCAATTTTTGGGAAGACGAGATGATATGTAGTATAGGCGTCGCGCTGTAGGTAGGTGTTGCGTTATTTCTGTTCAGTTGCGTTGTACGTTTAATAATTTCCATTTGTGCATATTTTTTCATACTACAATATATATTATATACTACGACATAATATGCGATAAAAGTCCAAGCAGAGGAAAAGATATCACGTCATCCGAAATTCAAATGGCGTGTGCGCAAAACAGTGTTATAAATACGCGTCGAAGTAGATCAACAACCAAAGCTCACGCATTTGAATATTATTTGCTTGTGTCATAATTCCGGAAAGGAACTACATTGACATATACATATATTTTTAATCTATACATTTAAAGAAATAATTTTATTTGTTGATCTTTTTTTTAGCGGGGGTTATTGCGGTGAGATATTAGAATTCGAGGATTTATGAATATTGAACATATATAGACGATGGGTTTGGTATTATCCATGGCTGAATTGTAAGGCGAACGAGCATGTTTGGGGAGGCACTGAAGATATTTACAATCTGCAAATTTTATTCAATATGCGGACATATGTAGAGGAAATATGGTAGAAAAATTAATAAAAATAGTAACAGTAATAAATTAAAAATACAAATTACAAAGTTTATTTCTGTATGTGTTTATTTTTACAATTTTGGGTAATAATATTATGTGTAGACGAATAATATCGAGTCACAATAAAATATAATAAACTTTTTTAAACGTCGCCAGTAAATGATTAACAAAATTGTAGATTGTAAGACGACTCATGTATTAATAAATCAGAGCAGAATTTTTAAATTAATCAGTACATAAACATATAATATATGTAAGTTAAATTTATGGCACATATTCGTCGCAAAGATGATGATCATGAAAAGAATGTGTTATACAAAGCGATTTTTTGCATCAAGAACAAGTAATTATTCGATTTCCTACAATACTATCTTATCTTACTTTATGGCATCGGACGTCCGTGTCCGCGCCCGACGAAATGATCGACCTGCAATCTTTGCAATAATTGCCTCAAATCACCCCGACCTCGGCCACCTGCCGTCGAAGCCACGGATAGCACCCTCGCCATAAAGTCATTGCGACCCGGACGTCTTACGTCCTCTCGCTCCAATTGGCAAACGTGTCGTTCGGCTCGGCCACGAAAGTTAAAATTGTAGACAGGCGCAGCACACACCCCTTCCGCAGCTTCCTCAAGTTCGAGAGGTTGTGCTACGTCTGGCAAATCTGAGCCCATTTTTGGCGTAAACTAACACACTAATACATAGAAACTATAGCACAAAAAACTAGAACACAAACGACTGTATACCAGCGGGCGACAGTCGAGTTATATAAATGAATACGCACTTTATAAAATGGAGTGGTTTTTTATGTTAGGTTTGATACCGTCTCTTTCTCTTCTCTATTTCTTGATTACAAAAGGTATGCGAATTAAAAATTAATTAATTTATCAAAACTGAATAATAATTCTGCGTTTTGCGTGTGTGATGACAATAGAGAGACAGCGGTACAAAATATTGAAATATTCTGATACTCTGACAAGGAGGTAATCTGAAATTTAAAGTAAACAAAGAAAAATTAACTTTATTGACTAAAAATAATTTTAGTAGGTGCTTACAATCATGACATTTTATGAGCAAAAAAGATTATATAGTCACTGGCAAGACTGGCAAAGAATTGAGTAAGAGCTGAATAAAAAATTATATTAAATATTCAATATCAAAGGAAAAAGTAACAAGCGTAAGAAACCAATAAAAGTTAAAAATAAAAATGCGCTTACATGTTCACAGAACGACAGCGTAAAACACACAGTTCTTTACACTTCAAACTTACGATCTGAAATGCTTGCTTTCCGGAATTATGACACGAGTAAATGATATTGAAATGCGTGAACTTTGGTTGTGATTTACTTCGACGCGTATTTAACACTGTTTTGCGCACACGCCATTTGAATTTCGGATGACGTGATATCTTTTCCTCTGCTTGGACTTTTATCGCATATTATGTCGTAGTATATAATATATATTGTAGTATATGAGAAAATATGCACAAATAGAAATTATTAAGCGTACAGCGCAACTGAACAGAAATAACGCAACACCTACCTACAGCGCGACGCCTATACCACATATCATCTCGTCTTCCCAAAAATCGAATAGTTGTATCATAATAAAAATATGCATGGATGTATTTGGCATTCGATGCTCTCAAATTTATGCGTTAAAGAAATTGTTATATTTTGCAAAAATAATAGGTGGGTGTGGGGTTAAATTAAAAAATTTGACATATTTGAAAAATGTAATTACGCCATTGTAAAGAGCATAAAAAACCATAAACCTTTTGTATAAAACTCTTTTTCATACGCCTTATATTTTCGAAGATATTCGCTAAAAATTATAAAATCCGTTATTTTCAAGGGGTTGTTTCAACCCTTAAACGTCGAGATAAGCCCAAAAAAAAAATAGGAGTCTAATATTTTTTGATGCTCTACAACATAGCCAAAGCCCATCCAAATCGGTGAGGGACACTTCCGACCGTTCCCTTGTAAGTGGGCTACACCCATAGTACCTGTCCTCAAGCGTGATAATAAGGTTCGTTTTTGCGGGGATTTTAAGATCACAATAAACCCAAATTTGCTAGTCGAAAAACAACAACTGCCAACGGTAGAATTGTTCTCGTCAATGGCAGGTGGAGAAAAGTTTTCGAAAATAGATTTAAAACACGCGTACTTACAGTTCGAAGTTTGTGAAAAATATCGCGAATTGCTTACACTTAATACACACAAATGATTATTTAGGTTTAGGAGTACAAGATTAATGTACGGTGTAAATTCGGCGCCAGCGATTTGGCAACGTGAAATAGAGAATATCCTAGGGAAGATTTTCGGAGTAAAAGTCTTTCTGGATGACATTAGAATAACCGGTCCTGATGGTGAAATTCGGTGATATCGAATAGATAAGAATGGATTACATAAAACTACGAAGAAAATACAAGCTATCGATTTAATGTCAAGACCGAAAAACGTGCCGGAATTACGTTCATTCTTCGGCATGGTAAATTATTACGGTTGTTTCATCAAAAACTTGAGTTCGATTTTAGCACCTTTACATAAGCCACTAGCCTTAAATGGTTGTGAGCAAGCTTTCCAAGCCGCAAAAGAGAACTTTAAGAGCAATACAGTGCTTGCGCATTATGATCCAACTTCCATTGATTCTGGCTACCGATGCAAGCACTTATGGCGTTGGGGCTGTTTTATCACACAGCTATCCAGACGGTACAGAGCGTGTGTTACAATACGCGTCGCAGTCTCTCTCAAAGACTCAAAAACGGTACACTCAGATGGATAAAGAGGTGTATGCGATAATTTTTGGCGTGAAGTTCCACCAATACCTCTGTGGAAGTAAATTTACATTGTATACCGACAATAGGCCTTTGGCTGACAATAGGCCTTTACAGATATTTTCTCCAACAAAAGCGCTATCTGCGTATACCGCGATGCGGATGTAGCATTACGCTGTATTCTTACAAGGCTTTTTATTTGATATTAAATATAAGAATACGAAACTACATAGTAACGCGGATTGTTTATCGCGACTACCTATTTCGATTTCAACAAGCGGAACGCGATGTAATAGACGTTTATGAAATAGAAATAGTACAAAACTTACTAGTCTTAGTAGAAGAATTAGCACATGCTACAGCAAATGATGTGCAACTAAGTAACATTCTAAAAGCCTTACGTGAAAAGAAGGAAATACTTGTAGAATTACGATTTAATATAAATCAATCAGTTTTTAGTATTCAACAAGGCGTACTACTTTGTAATGGGAAGGCCGTAATTCCCAGTCAGCTACAAGAGCGTTTTCATTTAGAATAGCATAACAGTCATTTCGACGTGGTAAGGATGAAAGCTTTTGCGAGAAACCGATTTCGGTGGCCGGGTGTAGACAAGACAATTGAAAGATTAGCTAGGAATTGCGTTACATGTAATGAAATACGAAACGACTCACCGAAAGCCGAAGTATATGAATGGGAGCCGGCAGAAGCGCCTTTCGAGCGTGTACATGTAGATTATGCGAGACCGTTTATGAATCATTTCTTTTTTGTAGCTATGGACGCATACTCGAAGTGGTTTTTTGTACGAATAGTAAAGAATATTACAGAAAAAACTACTATTAATGAATGCAGAGATTTTTACCAATTTCGGTTATCCGAAAATAATGGTGATGAATAACGGTCGGAATTTTTGTTCTGCGAAAGTCTTACAATTCTTAAAGTCGAAGTATTACACCAAAGTTTATTGCCCCAAACTATCCGTCAACAAACGGATTAGCTGAAAGATGCGTTCAAACGTTGAAAAACTCTGCGAAAAATGTTTGCGGATCCAAAAATAAGGGATTAACGTTAGAAGATGCAGTACAAGACTTCTTAGTACAGTATAGAATATAACTCCTTATTGTATTACAGGCGTAACTCCATGCGATCGAATTTTTAAAGGAAGAATGCGTACAAATTAAACTTTATGTTTACCGGACAAGCCAAAGAAATGTACAAATACGAATGCGTTTAAGACATGTAGATCATTTGCGGTGGAAAAGAGAGTACAATGTAGAGATTATTCGAGTAGAGTTAAATGGCGTTTTGGAAAAATTCGTCATACCGGGAAATTACATTATACGATCGCGTTGGACGACGGTCGAATCTGGGAACGACATATAGATCAGATTCGCAAGACAGGAGAAGATAAAAACCTTGAACAAGACTGGTGCTCAGGTGAAGACCTGAACGAGGAACCACCAAATGGCATAGAGGCGCGAAATAAACGGGGAGATAATCCAGAGGAACCGGAGCCACTAAATGACTTAGGGAACTCACGTGATAAAGAAGAAGTACAGGAGCAAGAACCAAAAAAAATACAACAGCCTCAGGGAAGACCAAATCTAGGAGAGCCGTCAACCCGGAACAGGAGAGTACTTACGAGATTCGTCGATTTTTATTTAGGAGGTTTATTTGGGAAGTAGTTTCTCTTTTCACGAGGGGAAAGGTGTTGTGTATTTGACACATTCGTAGGCTCGCGCCATGTTACGTTGTTTCCGCCCGCGATATAGAAGGTTTTAGGAACGCGCGCGCCAACGCAGAGCGCGGACCCGTTCGGTTTGTCTCTCGGCGACTCACTCTCCGATCGCAAGCCGTGAAAAGCACAGCACATTATTATAGGTAACCAGAGTTAGAATAAAGTCTTATTATACCGAATACAACAGCATCTCCTTTTCCCGATATACAATAGATATGTATGTTAAATAGAAAATCTAGGGGATTGAAAAGGCTCCGCCCTCCCCCGCTTACACATGTGCTATTTCCTCATATTAGCAAATTATGTCCTCCGGTGCTCTGAAAACAACAGTTACATTTTTCACACTTTTTTGTTCATAACTTTTTAACAAACAATGACCGCCAGCTAAAACCTTTTCAAAGTCCGCAATAAACGCTTGAGTATTACATATGATTTGCGGGAGGAAATGAGAGCGAGCGGAGAGAGAGAGAGAGAGAGAGAGAGAGAGAGAGAGAGAGAGAGAGAGAGAGAGAGAGAGAGAGAGAGAGCCAACATCCACCGAGAGTCCAGCCGTTGGCCACGTCATCACGCGTAGACGGTTTAGGGCCCCCCTGAACGCTGTCCTGCCGCGAGTCCACCACCGGATTTCCAAAACGGATCCGTGATCCAGTGATCAGTGATTGATCAGTTTTCTGCAGACACGGGGATGGATTCCTTGATCCAATCCTTGATCAAACCCGCGATCTGTGGTAGATGAGATCTGATACCTGCGGACTTGACTCAATAAAACCTTTCAGACGGCCAACTTGCTTTACTTCGCCTCAAGTCTCTTTTACGTCTATCTCTCATTTCCAAATTCCTAATCTCTCAGCTCCGTTCCAATAACTTCTCCATGCCGAGGACACCGATGACTCTCCCACTCCGCAATCATTTCTCTCAACGCCGTTACAACGTCATTACATAAATGGGGTGTTACCAAGCTTACTTCTATTTCAAGCTATTTCAAAATTCTTACGTTAAACAAACTCTTTTCATCGCTATGCTAAAGATTTAACGTCTTTTTTATTAATTATTAATAATCTTTTCAACTCACAATGTATACATGTCCCAAAGAGTTAATTTTCATGTATTGATATAAATGTACTGAACATAAATTTATTATATCAAATCCTCTTACATAAATTGTTTGCTGCTACTTGTATTTACAGACATCGAGAGGGATTTTCTCAGGTGCAAATGGCACGCTATACCTTGGCTTTGAACGCGATGTGCATGGACCCAAGGCAATTTCACGGTCACGACCTAATCGGTACTTTGCAACATCATGAACCAACAACCGATTACGATTTTGCGCTGACTACTCTTGCAGCATGCAGTGCACAAGCACATGTGCGCAAACGACAAATGCGCCGTCTTTTGGATATCGCGAATGCCGCGCAGGATCATAACGTCGGTGAGTTGTGTCTTCCTTTTATTTAAAAATTATTATATTGTAAAAAATATAATAAGAACAAATAAATAAATCAGTGTTTATTATCTAGAAAAACTTGGAAAACTCGAAATTTTTGGAGAATATTTATCAAAATCATTTTTTTAAATGTATATTGTTATTTTATGAGTAGCAATGTGCTATATTTTTAGTAGGTACTAAAATATAGTTTTTGTCTAAAAATTTTAAATTTTTAGATAAGCTTTGTTTTGCTTTAAGAGGAGACACATCTGCCTAGACGAGCCAAAACGAGGCCTAACTTTACAATTTTTTTGCGGAAAACGAAAAGAAATAGAGAAGTCGTGTTTGTTCCATTGCACAGATCATACTTTCCTCTACTTGAAAATTTCAGTTTTATTCAAAAATATTACAAAATGGCGGCTTTATGCAATATTTGGGAAAACATGTTTTTTTAAACCGCGTTTATATGGTAACCACCATTGCTCCCACAGGACTCATCTAAAAGCAAAATCGTCCAAGGTTCATAAAGTTGAAACATAAATGCAGTCTTTGGTAATTATTTAGATTAACACACCCACCTCCAATGACCTTAACCTTGACATATGTTGTCAAGGTCATCCTTCTGAGTGACTTTTAGAAAGTTTTAGCACGTGCTCATTTTTTATTAAAGAATTATAAACAAAAAAATTTGAAAAATATAGCAGTTATTTTAAGTACTGAAAAGCATAAGCAACTAATATGTATGTGGAAATAGTACATGTATGAACGAAGGAGTCATTTAAAGCAGTGAATCGTTGATATATTGAACAGTCTTTTTGTTAAAGCAGAGAATAGTTGGTATAAAAAAGTATATATACAATTTTATATATTAGAAAGCATAAATATAATGTATTCTCTGCAATCTCTGCTTTAATTTAATCAAAAGCATACTGTTATCTGCTTTATTTAAAGCAGTGAATCGTTGGTATATTGAGCAGTTTTTTTGTTAAAGCAGAGAATAGTTGGCATAGAAAAGTATATGTACAATTTTATATGTTCAAGAGCATAATTGTATGTACATTTATAATTATACAATTATGGTTAAAGCAGAGAATACTTTATATTTATGCTTTCTAACACATAAAATTGTATATGTACTTTTCAATATACCAACTATTCTCTGCTTTAACAAAAAGACTGTTCAATATATTAACGATTCATTGCTTTAAATAACTTTTCTTCGTTCATACATGTACTATTTCCACATACATATTAGTCGCTTATGCCTTTCGATACTTAAAAAAACTGCTATATTTTTCAAACTTTCTTTGTTAATAACTTTTTAATAAAAAACGACCGCCGGTTAAAATTTTCTAAAGGTCACTCAGGAGGGTAACCTTGACAATATATGTCAAGGTCAAGATCATTGTGGGTGTGTTAATCTAAATAATTACCCAGTTTTTGAAGTAGCCATTTCGAAAAATTGCGTTTGAACAAAATGGCAACCGGTTAAATTTAATATAGGGAAACCCGGGGCATAACGGGATCACAGGGCATAAAGAGATATGGTTGATAACTTTTTACAGAGATGTTGCTATATGTAATGAAATGTTTCGAAATTATTACTCTTATTGTTAGATGTTTCTAACCGCATGCTGTTATCAGTTTTCATATTATTTTTAGCTGAAAGATATATGCTACAGATTGTTTAATGCGTTGCTCTTCGCGACTGCCAATGAGTTGCAATTTCTTTGATATATTTGCATAAGATAAGCAATGATATAGTTCTATTTTTCATTTCCGTAAATACATTTACATTATTAAACGATCTTTCCTTGTCAATTTTAGTAAAGTATCTGTGTAAATATCGATTATCTGTGATGATAAATTATATTACCTAAAGTAAACTTATACATTTCAGGGCATTAGTCTACGAAGCATAATGCCTAATTGTGTTCTTAAAATGTTTTTTGTCATACGCCATCAGTATATACCTATCTATGTTATGTTGCGCAATATTGATGCCAAAGATTATTACACCAAATTTTGATTTTTATTTATATTTTAATAAGAAAAATTTATATCTACTGTAATAAGAAAAGTATTAGTAATAAATAATTATTATTAATTAAAAATACAATAATACATTTCTACGTATATTGCGTGTTCTAATAAATCACTTTCAAGAAGTTTTGAACATTAATAAACAATTAAGTTTTATAAGGGATCCCATTATGCCATTATGCAAAAGCGTTTATTTATTTATTTTTAATATGTTATTTAAAACTTGTTTAAACATTAGCGTTCCCATTATGTCCCGAGTTTTCCTAACGATTTTTTTACCAAAAATGTTGCTCGTTTTTTACTCTAAAAAACTAAGGCCGGTATTCATAGTCTTATTTCAAAACCGTCTTAAGTAACGTCGACGCTAATACGGCTTTGTGATTGGTTTATGACATCTTAAGATCGTACTTAAGACGGTCTTAAATATAAGAATCGACTATGAATACCGGCTTAAGCATCGGAGAAAATCCTCGTCACAGGCTTGTTTTTAATGTCTAGAAAAGGGTGGTCTAGAAAGTGGGTGTCTGGTGGTCACTTGTTTTGAAAACCATGTTTTGAGAAAAACGCGTTTAAATTAAGTTTTACATTAAGTTTACACTGCTAAAATATTATAAATTTTACACTTGCACCATAAATCATTTACTCCAGGACCATAAAGTAAACCCTCTGCCAAAGTGGATGCCTCCAGAAAGTCTCTTTGCTCCTGTCTATAACGTTTTTCAACTATTCTCTCCTACTTTTGTGCCGCTTCCCTGGTGGAAATAATTTTACAACAATTTATGTATTTCTACGAAAAATTACAATCTTCTACAACAAATCACAAATTTCTACAAATTTGCGAAAATTGTAGAAATTCATGGTAAATTGGAGTAAATTGTAGTAAGTTGTAAAAAGTAATAGAAAATTTTTACAAGTTTTAACAACCTTGTACGAACATTTTTATGAGAACGTAGTAAATTGTAGAAGTTGTAGATTATTGTAAAAATCACAACTATTTACAACTATCTACAACATTCTACGAATATTTTTTATGAGAACGTAGTAAATTGTAGAAGTTGTAAATTATTGTAAAAATCATAACTATTTACAACTTTCTACAACGTTCTAAGAAAATTTTTTATGAAAATTGTAGTAATTTGTAGAAGTTGGATTATTGTAAAAATTACAACTATTTACAACTTTCTACAATATTCTAAGAATATTTTTATGATTAAATGTAGTTTGTTGGAGAAGTAGAACATATTTATAAAAACAATATATAGATCTGTTTTCTATTCCTGCACTGCTAAACTAGTGCACACTATTGCAGTAAGTTAGAGTGAAACAAAGTATATTTGTCCCACTCTAACTTATATTGCACCGTGCACAGTGTGCACTAGTTCAGCAGTGTGCAGGAATAAAAATAGACCTTAAAGTTTGAATGACAAAAAGTTTGAAATAGTTTGAAAAGTTGTAAAAAATTGTGGTTTTCACGTAATTTTCCCGTAAAAAATTGTAAAATTATTTCCACCAGGGTTAGCGCACGCTCCTTTGCCTGAAGTATACGGTGTTCGTCTTCTGCAGCAATGTTTACATGTGCATTCGGACCTATCTGCACTTGCATTGCTAGGAGAGTTTATAGTAATGCTCTTACCTTCATTAAATGATACACGTGGCAGTATTTGCAGCTAATTCCAAAGTCAGCATTACTCTGCATAGTCGAGATCTCGAGTGCTGTATGCTTTAAATTCTATTTTTCCACCACAAGTTTTACACGAAACACACTGAGAAATTCTTGCGAATACCGCATATAATATTATAAAATACGATATTGGATATTGGTGTACTTTCGTCCGGCAAAAGAATATCGTCCATCAGTTTTAATTGTTTAGCAGAGGTACTATAACTCTCCTTTTTTTGTTGCATTTGATATCGACTTTTTGGAGATGTATGTGTTTCTTTTAAACGATATACTATAATATGGAGGGTTTTATTTGAAATTTTTGCAGTCCTCTTAGGGCACTGAAAAATTTTAAGTAAAATTCCCTATATTGTAGTTATAAATTGTTTGAAAGGGAAAAAAAGAAAAATTTTGGCGCAAACCAGAGGTTGTTATGTTGATCCAATCGGCAGTTATTTAGGGTCAAAGTTCGAAAAAGCCCATTTTTGACCCTAAATAACTTCCGAACGGGTCAACGTATCGACCTTTGGTTTGCGCCAAATTTTTCTTATTTTATGTTCTTTCAAACGATATATCACAATATAGGGAGTTCCATTTATAATTTTTTAGTTGAGGTCCCCTTGGGGCACCCCCTTTTGGAGAGACAACTCCCCCAACTCCCTTAAATGAGTAGCCTCTTAAAATAGAACACGTAGGTATTTCGCGATTTTCATTTTTTTGAGACATTTCCGAAATATAGAGGGTGGAGACTGACTTTGTAGACTCCCTGTATAGGTCACCCTCATGAGTAACCTTTAAAAGGTTTTAGTCATCGTTTGTTATTTATTAAAAAGTTATTGGTATGGTCCACCACCCACCCTTGCTTGCTGGGGAGGGGCGTAGGCCATCCCTCGCCTATATGTGTACTTTCAAGTAAAAGAAAGAAGTGGTACCCGTATAATGAATAAGTACTTAACCCTCTGATGGTAAGGTAATTTTTCAGAACATATTTAATCAATGTAGAAAATGTGGGTAAAAGAAGTAAATAATAACATAAAACTTCTTCCTCTGTTTATTTATATAAGAAAGAATGCAATAAAGTTTATTAATTAGTTTTAAATATAGTTTCAGTAAAACAAAAAAACTGTAAAATAGACGGAGCCGTGGGGTCGCATCCAACCTCACCTTATCACTAGAGGATTAAAATTATATTTTATTTAAATTCTTTTGGTAATAACTTTTTAATAAACGAGCTACGGCTAAAACCTTTCGAAGGTTACTTAGGATCACGGTCTTACATACAGGTCTTGGAACGAGCTCAAATTTTAGTGGTGGGGAGAGGTCGTCTTAGTGAAGCAAAATCTAATTCGCTTCATGGCCACGAAAGTCGCAACGAGTCAAAGAACATCTAACCCCAATAGTTACCTCGTATTTATTTAAAGTCTATTCGGCATTGCAACACGATACATCCTTTTGTCATAATTTAAAATGCGAATAACAAGACTAAGGAAAACGTTTACATTTGAGTTGGTCTGAGCACAGTTAATACCACTACCTTAGATCGTAGCGACTTTTGTGGCCATAGAGCGAATTAAAAATTATGTCATTAAGAGGACCTACCCCCACAACCATCGTTCAAACACCTGTATGTAACCCTGCTAAAAATGTCCGATTGAAACCGATTGAAAAAAGTTTAATCTGTATGAATCCGGTTTCTTAATCCGGAATTCACGGATTTATAACGATTAAACCGATTAAAAACGATTGAAACGGATTCGTATTCAAGGATGTAATTTTAATCGGTTTCTATCGGTTTAAATCGGTTTTAGTCAATCCGTTTCAATCGTTATAAATCTATGAATTCCGGATTAAGTAACCGAATTCACACCGATTCATTTATTTCAATCGGTTTTTATCGTTTTGAATCGGTCTTAGTCAATCCGTTTCAATCGTTATAAATCTATGAATTCCGGATTAAGGAACCGAATTCACACCGATTCATTTATTTCAATCGGTTTTTATCATTTTGAATCAGTCTTAGTCAATCCGTTTCAATCGTTATGATTTCGTGAACCCCGTTTGAATTAATGTGAATCCGTCTCTGTCGTTTTTAATAGTATTTATATTTTAATTGGTTTTTATCGTTTTGAATCGGTCTTAGTCAATCCGTTTCAATCGTTATGATTTCGTGAACCCCGTTTTAATTAATGTAAATCCGTCTCTGTCGTTTTTAATAGTATTTATATTTCAATTTGTTTCAATTGGCAAAATAAAGTGCAGGCTAATGAATCGTATTGAATTCGCTATTAAAACAAACAGATGTAATGCGCAATCTGAAAATCATGTTTAATTATATACAAATGAACTTGGTCATTTATAATTAAATATATTAAAAGGTATAATAAATTGCTTAGATGACTCAAAATCCTTTTGATTGTCAAAAAACCAAATATATGTAATTGTATGAAAATGAAATAAATAATATCTCTTATAATAAATAATATTATGTAATAATAATATGTAATAAATAATATTAACAACTTTCTGATGACTTTTTGCTATTTATTTATTACCGGTTTTTAAACAAAAAATATTGTTAGTAATGTTATATATTTATTTCAATATTAGTCTCGCTAAAACTAGTATTAAATTAAATTACAAACATATTTTATTAAAAAATAAACAAACTGCTTATAATAATCGATAATATGTACTGCCTTTACATTATTTTTTTGTAGCTGCGCTAACTTAAAATGCATTTTTTAAATATCTATATAAATCTAAATCATACAATATCCTGCTACATCAAACTTTTATCATGATTATTTATGATTTATGTTTATGATATAAACATAAGTCATAAATAATCATGATAAAAGTTTGATGTCCAAAAACCATATAATATAAACATAAATCATAAACTTTATAATTATATCGTAAATTTTATCTTTTAAAAAATGTATTCCCATTGAAGTGAAAAAATTAATATAAAATGTGAAAAATTTTAGTGAAAAAAACTTGGCGCTGCTAAACATAATAATATATATTAATAAAACATTTTCTATAAATGGAAAAAGTACTTTAAATTAATGTGTGAAAGTCTCTACATTCACATTGTAATTATCAATTTAATATTTTAAATTAGTTATTTATTGCTTTTAAATATTTTAAAATTTAGCAGCGCCAAGTTTTTTTCACTAAAATTTTTCACATTTTATATTAATTTTTTCACTTCAATGGGAATACATTTTTTAAAAGACCAACAGTTATTTTTTGATATAATATATATTTAATTGGCGCATAATTTAAAGATATCATTTCTTTTTTTTTGTAATAAATATATTACTTCGATTTTTTCAAGGTAAAGATATTACTTGGATTTTTTCGAGGTACAAAGATAACTACTTCAATTTTTTCAAAGTAAATATATTACTTTGATTTTTTCAAGGTAATGATATTACTTGGATTTTTTCGAGGTACAAAGATAACTACTTCGATTTTTTCAAGGTACACCACGCGTGCTTGGCGTCTTTTTTTTTACCTTTTTGTAAAAGGTAATTTTGTACGGATATCACCTCTTTTTGTTATAGATACATCAAACGCCATAATGTCTATCGACATCGACATTTATGTCTGATAAAATCAAATGTAAATATTTTTTGTATTATAACTTACAAGAATTATATCTGAGAGTTTGACATCCTTAAATGTGCGGTGTAGTTTGTATAAATTTATAAATCATTAAAAAAATTAAGACATAAAATATGAATATATTAGGCAAAGTCAAATTTGTCGAGAGCACATTATGCAGTGTTTGTTATAAATAAATTTTGTCTAAAGAAAAACAGATTTGATACAGAATTTGGCATGTACGATGCTATTGGCAGAATGTCATAGTAGATAATATATGTATAGTAAAGTTTGTTAACAAAATAAGGCAATTAATAATTTATAATACCAACTACACTGCACATTTAATTAAGGATGTCACTGTCAGATATAATTTTTGTGTTATAATACAAAAAATATTTAGATTTAATTTTTTCCGATATATTTTTGATAGTCATTATTAGAGAAAGAGAGAGAGAGAGAGAGAGAGAGAGAGAGAGAGAGAGAGAGAGAGAGAGAGAGAGAGAGAGAGAGAGAGAGAGAGAGAGAGAGAGAGAGAGAACGCGAGCGGGGAACGCGAGCGTGACCGCGAGAAAAAGCAATACGTACAATAGATATAACCTCGCGACCCTCGCACAGGGTGTATCCCAGGAACCAGCCATCCGCAAGGCGCGAACTCTGTCACTCCAGCACTGCACTTCGTTCGGAGTGTTCGGACGCGACGACGCGGACGGAATATATCTCGACGACGCGGACGTCTAGAGCGTCCCATAACATGCACGAGTTTGATTCGCGAGTCCGACTCGGCGAGCTTCATTCGCGAACCGGACTCGACCGTTTTTCACCACACACACACACACACTCCCGAATAGTCTTGATTCTATAAACGTTGATCCCGTTGATCTAATCTCGACGACGCGACGCGGACGTCTAAAGCGGCCTATAACATGCATACGTTTGATTCGCGAGCCGGACTCAAACGTTTTTCACCACACACACACTCCCGAATAGTCCCGAAATTTGGCTCGTCGGACACCGAGCCCGTCTCGTAACATCTCACCCACGAACGAGTGGAAACCGAGCCGAGCCGGACTCGCGACGTGTATGGGCCACTTTACGGTTATGTTTACTCCTGTCACCTCACATGTGATCGATCGATCGAACTAACGCATCTCTACCAATCTCTACGCGTAGAGACTAGAGCGCCGCATAACGGCAAGGGTATGAACGCCACAAGAAAATTAGACTCAAGCGCCGCGCCGTAGCGAACACAGCAAACGGAGAATGGACGTATCTTAAATGAAAATTTTCAGGATCGGAATTTGCATCGTAATGCATCGTAATATCTCCGCTCGTAGGACACGTAGCGGAAATATAAAAATACTTTTATTATATAAATTTGGTCCAAGCTTTACGATAAGCCTAGTTAGAACTTGATCCGTTCACTGGTTATCGAGATCTAAAAATCTCGGGTACTCGCAACTCGTCGCGTCGCGTATATATAGAGCCACGGCTGTCTCGCTCCGCGCGTACTTGGCGCGAGACACTACCGTGTCTCTTGATAATCATAAACATTGAAGTTGAAATATTAAATTTAAATTATCTTGAAACATTTTTAAGAAACTAAAGTTATACACATTTTTTTACTCATACATCCTGCTATACATTTATATGGCATCCCTCAACGGATCAACCTCTTCAATTTCTATCTCAGATAAAGAAGTGTTCGGGGACCAATCATAGAATACATCACTCGTTTCAGCATTTTCTTGATACTTGTTATCGGGTTCACGACTGCAACCTGCAGTACTTTCGGCAGTTTTTTTGTTCACACGTAGGTCTTCAAGATTTTCATTAATTTTAGCTGGACTAGTACTTGTTTGCGTCTTTTTTTCTATTTGAATCTTTTCATTATTGAGGTCTTCGTCAGATTTTGATAACTGGTTAGTCTTGTTCGAGCGTTTACTTGATTTTTTACTCGAACTTTCTCTATCTCTTTTCAATTCGGCTATTTTCTTACCAGCATAAAAATCAAACTTATTTAATTCGCTCAAATAATTTTTTTTCTCGGCTTTTGTTGGTTTATAGGTGTTCTTCATCCAATAAATGTAAAAGTCTGAAAAACAAAAAATTAACGTTATTAATTACTTATCAGAAAAATGACGATTAAGTTAATAACATTACTTTAAAAATCTATAAAATGTTAAACAAAAATTTAAAATGCTGATAATAAGATAAAACACTAATAGAATACGGAAAATTTAAAATAGTGATAAATAAAAACAAAATGAAATGATTCTATTGAAAAAAATACTACACTATCAAAAATTTATATGTGAATATTTTTTCCAATTTTCCTAATATATAATATTTATTTGGAATTAACAATATCTATTTATTTGACGTAAAAATACTTATTTGATTTAAAATATATCCTTACCCACAATTAATAAATATTTATTACTTTTAATAATTATATTAATATTAGTTTTAATAAATAAATCGTTAGGAGTACTGGAATATTTATTTGAATTTAGTTCAATTTTTTTAAATGCATTATAAAAATATACAGTTTCATTAAATATAATATTCTGTTTTATTGTAAATAAAAATTTTTTACCTTCACATGCACCAAATTTGACTGGATCTAATTTTGGACAAGCTTTTTTTCTTAATTGCTTTTTATTACTCTGGAATCCTGATATTGTGCTCATTAATAAAATTTTGAGATCAAAAACTAATGTAAGTATGCTAGCACACTGGCGTGGACTTTTTGCAGTATTTAACAAAGTACTGTATCCTGCTTCATGTATCCATTGGTCTCTACCAATGTGTATCTGTAATAAAAAAATATAAATATAAAATTTTTCTAAATAAATTTTCGAAAATTTTATACATATTAAAAAAAACTTTATTTACTCTTCGACAATTGTCGCTAGTGCGAAGAGTTCCAATCGGTGGATAGTTGTCTTCATAAAGAATAGACTCTCTGGCATGTAGTTTTTCTACCATAGCTAAAAATTAATACACAATACTTTTATTTTACTTAAAAATATAGAATATATGTAAAAATTTTTATTAAAAATAAAATGTTTTGTATAAAAAATAAATTAACTACCATCACGCTCTTGAAATTTCTCGATTATCGTAACTTGAAGATTTTTATTCAATTCTTTTATTTTTCTTAGTTCGCATGTCTGTTCTTCTAACTATTTTCTCAGATCAGATCTATTGTTTCTTAGTTTTTCATTTTCTTTCTTCAGTTCCTTTATTTTCTCTTTTATATTACAATTTTCTTCTTTTAATGTTATATATTTCGAATTTAATTTGTCAAAATCTGCCTTACACTCTGTGACTGGATGAACTTTAGATATAGTTTTTATCTAAAAATAATTCTTGCTAAATAAACAGCAATATTTAAAAAAATACAAGTGTGAAGTTGTTTATTAATTTATTTTTAAGTTACAAAAACAGCTTTTAGATATTTAAGTAAAAAATGTAATAAAAATTTTGCATTGCGGCATATTATAATATCACGATATTAATAAACAAATTTATGCTTTGTAAATATTATTATGTACTTGTAATTATTAGTAACATGTGGATTTTTAAAATTATTTATAATGTATTGAACTGCATTAGAACTAATGTATAAATTATTCTTACCACAGCTTTCGCATTCGATTTCTTCTGAATAACAGATTTAGGAACTTTTGTATTGTCTGCCTGTTTACTTTCATCTGATGAACCCTTAAAATTATACAAATCTGTTATTTACACTTTTAACATATATAATGTATAGAACTGCATAGGAACAAAACTAATGCTCGAATCATTTTTACCACAGCTTTCGCATTTGTCGATTTCTTATGAGTAACTGATTTATTGACTTTTGTATTGTCTGCCTGTTCACTTTCATCTCGTAGCAATTTTTGTATTTTACGTGCAGGTGAGAAGCTTTTTGTACATAAAAGATTTTCCTGTAAAAAATATGATTATTTAAACAAAGTTTGTAATCATACAAACTATATGTATACAGACTATATCTAAAGTTCAAACATTATTATAGCAACTGTCACATAAAAATATATAATGAGCTCCCTGAAATTAATAATATAATCGGAAAAATTTTACAACGAACAAAATAACTCCACAAATATTCTTGATTACTATAAAAGAAAAAATTCAAGCAAAAAGAGACCGTCAACAATGTCAATTAAAGTATTACAACATATTTGGACTTGCTCATCCTCTTCAGAAATACATTCAAATTCTGATAAACCCTTAAAATTACAAATCTGTTATTTATACTTTTAACATACTTCATTATTATTGCTTACAATAATTAGCATTCATTAACATACCTCTGTTTCACATGTTTGATGTCCATTTCGAGATTTTGCAGGCTGTAAGTATTTAAAATACAATTTTACATATCAATGTATAACTGTTCTAAAGCAGATGTGATGTCTGGAATTATTGTTGTACATTACCTCAATATTTGTTTCGCACATAGTCAAAGATTGAGTATTCTAAAAAAATTGTAATTTTTATAAATATATATCATTGTCTTAAGTTTACAATGACGTATTTTGTTATAAATGAAGATATTACCACATCTATTTCACACGTCTATTAAGCTGGCACAGCCATTTCAGCACAATCAAATGCAACCTATCTAATAATTAATTGCTATTTAATTGCTAATTAATTGCTCTATTCGCGATTTTTTTGCTCCAGCCGATTCGCTAAAAACAATGGCTGTGTTAGCTTAAGATTAAAGTTAGCACAGCCATAAAGAAAAATAGCGGGAAATTAAAAATCAAATACGTATTTTTGCAGTTCTATTTAATTGCTAATTAATTGCTCTATTCCCGATTTTTTTGCTCCAGCCGATTCGCTAAAAACAATGGCCATAAAAAAATAGAAGAAAACTAAAAATTAAATACGTATTTTTGTAGTTCTATTTAATTGCTAATTAATTGCTCTATTCCCGATTTTTTTGCTCCAGCCAGTAGGTATACTAGGGGGGTTCTGCCCCACAGGGACTTTTGTTGGTGTTACATTGGCACCACTGTTTCATGGGGAATTTTTGTACGCGCTTTACAGTGGCATCTGGGGATTTTTGGTGTGTCATGGCCATGGGTTCTGGGGGGGGGGGGGGGTGAGTTGGATAGCGAGGGAGCTGACGTCACGCGGGGAGAGGGGTACGGCCCGTGTAGGGTCTGCGTAGGGGTTTGCGGGGAGAGAGGTACCTTGTTAGGGGCCCGCCGCTGCCGCCACCGTCCGCCCGGCCACATTCGTCTCCGTTCGCGCTCTCTCTCGCTCCCACTCGCGTAACCGTTCGCACTCTCTCGCTCCCGCTCGTGTCTTTTTGCTCGCTCGCTCGCGTGTCTCTTTGCGGCGGTTCGCGGGAAATCCACGTTTTCAAAAACGTTGAACAACTCGATTTCTTACTAAGCTATCTTACTTTACTTTAATGTATCGGACGTCCGTGTCCGCACCCGACGGGATGATTGACATGCAATCGTAGAATTATCAACATCGTCATGTGTGACTAAGCAGTTGTAAGTCGGTCAGTAGATCAGCTATTGTAATCTGAGAGTTACGTTATCGCGTTTCTTCGCGTTCTCTCTATCCACGTCGTTCGCTTTCACTTGTTCGCGCATTATGCGCTCGGTATTTAAATTATTAATATTTGAATAAGGAACCGAGGATGTGGAAAAAAATTAATTAATTAAAAATATTTTTAGATATATTTTATTCATGTTAACCCCTACTTATACAGAATATCCCCGTCTCGTCACGGCATCATACATAAGTTCATCTATAGCATACGCTATTAGTTCGTAATCTACAATAGACGTTTGGTCGTAATAGCCGCGTAAGATATTAACGACGTCACATTTTTCAGTAATACAATTTCTTCGTAGAATACTTGCAAAATCAACGAATTTCGTATCTACCTCTCTCACATGCTGAGATAGCTCGAGGTATATATTCTCGAGTGTTTGAGTTCGAGTAAAAACATTATAGTTGCAGGATTCATGTACAAATAATTATTGCTCGACGACAATTTTACAATTTTTTCATCACGCATTTGTACAAGTTTGATTATTAGGTCTTGAATAGACAGCAACGAACCGACAGTTGACTGCACGTGTCGCTCGATATCCGTACATCTATCGATGATCGTTGTCCACGTTCCATGACGCATCGCAATCTGATTTCCTCGGTTGTCACCAAGGACCAATTCCACAAAGGAACCGTGTGAAGGTCTCACGCTGATTCCAATGTCCGAATATTTATAAGCTGTACGTGTCAAGTCAAATCGTCTGCTGAGTATACGCATAGCACGACGCTCCAACGAAGTGCTGTACAATATAATGAGATTAGTTTTAAAATAATACAATTTGCAAAAATTATAAAATAGGAGACTCTACAAAGTTAACAAAACTTACTTGTTCTCACTCGATGGAGTTTCAGCATCGGGAATCGGCACGTAATAATTCATGCGTATGCCACCACTGTTGCTTTTCTCAGCGGAATACATTTTCACTCTCGGTTATGACAAGTCAACCGTGTGTACAAGCGGCTGATACAAGATTAGTTGATAGCATAAAAAGTAGCGTATACGCGGCAACACTTTCCCGTTTTTTTTAAAACTATGACGTGGTGGGGAGGGCTTCTAGAACGTATTCTGAGAATCGCTGTTTATCAGGGTTTTGGACGAACGTGTTGGGACATGTTTCGCTGCGTCATTCGGTTATAGCGTCACGCAGTACAAAAGCGAGTTTCGATGTCAGATTGCTAGAAGTTGTAAACAAATGGCGTTTCACACTACGAAGCAAACGCATTGTTCAGGCGGATTAAAGATAAAATATCCGCGATTAAATATCTGAGATAAAAATGTTTGTCTTGATGAGGATGATTTACCGTCGCTGCGTCTTGTTTTATCATTTTTCTAGGAAGAATTGTTTATCGTAGTTTCGGTGAACGTGTCGGGACATGTTTCGCGATGTCACTCGGTTATAACGTCGCGATGTCTTTTGGTGTCCTCTTTATCACGTTTTTGTTCTAGGAAGACTCGTTTATCGAGGCATATTTCGCGACGCCATTCGGTTATTGTATCGCGTATTACAAAGCAAGCGCCGAGGTCCGGCTGCTGGAATTTGTAGATAAAATAGCGCGTAAGCAGAACTCAACGTCTAAGGGATATTACCTTTCTATGACGCATATGAAAAGCAATCGATCTGACAACACTGTGTAGAAGAAGAAAGGATACGCGATGCTCTAGTTGGAAAGAGAGAAAAGAATGATAGATGAAATATATAACAAGGAATGAAGCGCGTCAGAACCACAGTATGTGATTTGAAAGTCTTGCTAGTTCGACGGTAGTTCGCAACGACACCACTAGGCGACGCATGGAGAGATAACTTTCTCGTATTTAAAAAACATCTTGTCGCAAATATAAGAAGGATTCCGGCGAGCCAAAAGATTTAAAAATAGTGCAAAAAATTTTTTAAAAACATGGAAAACCTCAAGAAAATTGCGCGTAAACTGTTGGTGCAGTTGCACCAAGTCGCTACCTTGGGCGAGTATTTCACGTGGGCGCAGCGATGCGAGGAAGTCGTTGAACAACTCGAAGAGCACAGTCCCGCCAAGCGTCCGCGACTCTTGCCTGGAACTAGACATTCTTTGGTGTCGAAAATCGCGGAACTCGAGGGTGCGAGAACTCGATTAGAGAGACGTTTCATACACAGCGGTGGTGATTTGGCGGTCGCGGGCACAAGTAGTAGCGGTGGTAATAACGCGGAAAGACTCGTTTGGCGAGAGATCGATACGGCTTTCAAAAGTCGTATACTGACCGGTGCGGTGATTAATTCTGAACACATCGAACCTCGTCAATTTCTCGAAGATGCGAGAGACATTGTACTCGATCGTGTGCGGAACGTCATGCAAAGGCACAACAGCGTGAAAGTGAATACCGTGTTCAATGGTGAATTTGTGACGGGTGATAAACGTGACAATAAGAGTATCGCTACGAGAAACTATGAACTCTTTCGTACGTCCGACCTGCGAGAGTGGTACGACTTGCGCGTTATCGAACCCACACTGGCGAAACTCGAAGAGTTCCAGGAATGCGATAGCGGGTGGGCGTTGTCGCGTATACTATATTTAATGGTTAACGTCAACAAACATAATCCATTGCACGCGGGGTGTGTTGTGAAAATGCCGCAAGAGATAATAACAAAGAAAGCGGTGATCAACGTGCAATCAAAGGACAATGCATGTTTCGCGTGGTCGGTTGTTGCCGCGCTGTATCCAGTCGAAAGACATGCGGAACGGGTATCCTCGTACCCGCACTATATGACCGTGCTAAATCTTCAGGACATTGAGTTTCCTATGTCTCTGAAAGGAATCACTACATTCGAACGACTCAACGACGTGTCGATAAATGTGTACACTATCGAGGGACAGAAAACGCTAAACGTTCTACCGATACGACTTACCAACCGGAAAAGAGAAAAGCATGTCAATTTGCTGTACCTGCCAGATCAGGGAGACGACAACGTGGGACATTTCGCGTGGATCAAGAACCTGTCCCGCCTCGTGGGCTCGCAAGTGAGCAAGAAAAGAATAAAAAAATACTTTTGCGATCGGTGAGTAATACATTTATAAAATCATGTTATACGATATTTTTTATTTAAAAAATTACACAATTTGTAAAAATTTTTTTGCAGATGTCTACATTACTTTGGTTCGAGCGACAAGTTGCAGTCACACACGGTAGACTGCAGTGAGATGAACGACTGCGCGATCAGGTTACCGAACGAGAACGACAAATGGCTGAGCTTCCGCAACTACAACAGAAAGGAGCGGCTCTCATTCGTCGTGTACGCCGATCTCGAATGCACCCTGGAAGAGATGGAAGCGGATCAGAGAACGTCCACGTACGCCTATCAACGCCACGAGGTGTTTAGCGTCGGGTACTACATGCAGTGCTCGTACGACGACTCGTTGTCTATGTATCGGTTTCGCCGCGATAAAGATTGCGTCGCGTGGTTCGCCAACGAACTCGAGGAATTAGCGCATCGCGTAAAGGGTATTCTATCCGCCAATGTCCCTATGGAGACCCTCTCGAAAGAACAGTGGCATGCATTTCACAGCGCGATGCACTGCCACATTTGTGAAAAACCGTTTGAGCCGGACGACGACGCGCGGGTACGCGATCATTGCCATCTGACCGGCCGTTACAGAGGTCCCGCGCATTCAAACTGTAATTTAAATTATAAAGACTCATATTTTATTCCCGTAGTTTTTCACAATTTATCCGGCTACGATTCGCATTTTATCATAAAAGAAATAGCTACCGTGTTTGAAGGCTCGATAGACGTACTACCGTTAACGAAAGAAAAATATATCTCGTTCACGAAACACGTTAAAGACACAGCCGACAAATCAGATTCGCGAAACAACATAAAGTTACGGTTTATCGATTCGTTCAAATTTCTCACCACTAGTCTCGAAAAATTGGCATCCTTCCTCAATAAGGACAAGTTAAAAATTGTACGTTCCAAATTTTCCGAATTATCCGTTCACGATTTCGAATTACTGACGCAAAAAGGCGTCTTTCCATACGAATACGTGGATTGCGTCGAAAAGTTGGAGGACACGTGTTTACCGCCGCGCGAATCATTTTACAGTTCCTTGGTCGGTGACACTGTATCCGAGAGCGATTACGCGCACGCCGTGAACGTTTGGCAGCGGTTCTCCATTCGAACACTAGGCGAGTACAGCGATCTTTACCTCAAAACTGATGTCTTGTTATTGGCCGACGTTTTCGAAAATTTCCGTGACAGTTGCATCAAAAGTTATGGGCTCGACCCCGCGTATTACTATACTCTTCCCGGGTATACGTGGGATGCCATGTTAAAACATACTCGCATAAATTTCGAACTGTTCACCGACATTGACATGGTCATGTTTATCGAACGCGGTATACGCGGCGGTTTGAGTCAATGTTCAGGCAGATACGCGCGAGCTAATAACAAGTACATGCAGTCGTACGATCCATCGAAACCATCGTCGCACCTTATGTATTTTGATGTAAACAACTTGTACGGCTGGGCAATGTGTCAACCATTGCCTTACGCCGATTTTCGATGGATCGACGACGTAGCCAATTTTAATGTTATAAATGTCGCGCTGGATTCTCCGACAGGCTACATTCTCGAAGTCGATCTAGAGTACCCACAACATTTGCATGACGCGCACGCTGACCTACCGTTCTGTCCGATGCGCGATAAGCCTGGCAAGCGGCAGGAAAAACTTCTTGCGACTGTGTGCGATAAGAAGCGTTACGTTATACACTATCGCAACCTGCAGCAATGTACACGTCATGGTCTTCGTGTTACAAAGATCCACCGCGTATTGCAATTTTCGCAATTGCCATGGCTCCGCGATTACATCGAATTAAACACTCTGTTTAGAACGCGCGCGACAAACGATTTCGAGAAAAATTTATACAAATTGATGAACAACGCGGTATTCGGCAAAACCATGGAGAACGTGCGTAATCACGTAGACGTGCGACTTGTGACTCATTGGGAGGGTAGATACGGCGCGGAGGCAATGATCGCTAAACCAAATTTCCATAGCAGAAGTATTTTTTCAGAAAATTTGGTTGCCATAGAAATGCGCAAACTCGAGGTGAAATTTAACAAACCTATCTACGTAGGCATGTGCATCCTCGACATATCTAAAAGGTGTTTGTATGAATTTTATCACGAGTACATGTCTCCTCTGTATAGCGACAAGTGTAAAGTTATGTACACCGACACGGACAGTTTAATATACCACGTCGAATGCGACGACGTGTACGAGAACGTGAAACGCGACATTGATAGATTCGACACTAGCGATTACGCAATCGACAACGCGTACGGTATACCGCTTAAGAACAAGAAGGTGCCGGGCTAGATGAAGGACGAAAACAACGGTGCGATTATGACTGAATTCGTCGGGCTTAGGGCAAAGATGTACGCCTTGCAAGTCGACGGCAAGAAAGATACGAAGAAGATTAAAGGCGTCAAAAGTAACGTTGTCGCGAGAACGATAACGTTCGACGATTACACGCGATGTTTGAGTGATGACATTGAAATGACGCGACAGCAGTCCTGTATAAGATCAAGATTGCATCAGGTATATACATGTTGCGAACAAAAGATTGCTCTAAGTCCGTACGACGATAAGCGATACATTATACCCGATTCGACCGATACGTTACCGTGGGGACATTACCGAATACCCTTATAACGTAACCTAACATAATGTAGTATAACGTAATGTATAACGTAATGTATAACGTAACGTATAACGTAATGTATAATGTATAACGAATAACGTATAACGTAATGTATAACGTATAACGTAACGTATAACGTAATGTATAACGTAATTTATAACGTATAACGTATAACGTAACGTATAACTTAATGTATGAAATATAACGTTTTATGTTGGAAATGATATTAATAAAGATATTGGATGTATGTATGCAACATATTATATTGGATGGGATATGAATAAAAACATTTTGTATGTATTTTATATTTCAAATACTTTGTATTTCATATTTTATACTTCATATGTATTTCATATTTTATATACTTATATGTATTTTCACATTTTATACCTCATATGTATATTTCATATTTTTATATAGTAAAAAATTAATGCAGTCTGTATAAGTTAAATCACATTGTCCTTGTGTATCTAAGAGTTGTGCGATCCATCGAATTCTAGCCATTTCACGTAAACCTCGTCACCCTTCCTGCGCAGTACTTTTTCCACGAGATACACATCTGGGTAAGTCGCGCGATGCAACTCACGCTCCAGCAATAGATTTTCCACGATAGTCCTCGAGTAGATAGGTTATGGAATTAGTACGCTGCACTTTAACGATCTTGAACACCTCAGTGGTCCAATTCGGCGCGTAACCCTGTTTGAAAATCGTCTTGTATTTGCTAATGCGTACCGGGTCGCCTGGCGTAAGCGCTTGCGATTATGCAAAACATAATAATATAAAAATTTAAAAAAATAAAAATTGACATATTGACATATTGACGTCAATATGTCAATTTTTATTTTTTTAAATTTTTATATTATTATGTTTTGCATAATCGCAAGCGCTTACGCCAGGCGACCCGGTACGCATTAGCAAATACAAGACGATTTTCGAACAGGGTTACGCGCCGAAATGGACCACTGAGGTGTTCAAGATCGTTAAAGTGCAGCGTACTAATCCCATAACCTATCTACTCGAGGACTATCGTGGAAAATCTATTGCTGGAGCATGAGTTGCATCGCGCGACTTACCCAGATGTGTATCTCGTGGAAAAAGTACTGCGCAGGAAGGGTGACGAGGTTTACGTGAAATGGCTAGAATTCGATGGATCGCACAACTCTTAGATACACAAGGACAATGTGATTTAACTTATACAGACTGCATTTATTTTTTACTATATAAAAATATGAAATATACATATGAGGTATAAAATGTGAAAATACATATAAGTATATAAAATATGAAATACATATGAAGTATAAAATATGAAATACAAAATATTTGAAATATAAAATACATACAAAATGTTTTTATTCATATCCCATCCAATATAAAATGTTGCATACATACATCCAATATCTTTATTAATATCATTTCCAACATAAAACGTTATATTTCATACATTGTTATACGTTACGTTATACGTTATACGTTATAAATTACGTTATACATTACGTTATACATTACGTTATACATTACGTTATACGTTACGTTATACGTTATACATTACGTTATACGTTACGTTATACATTATACATTACGTTATACGTTACGTTATACATTACGTTATACATTACGTTATACTACATTATGTTAGGTTACGTTATAAGGGTATTCGGTAATGTCCCCACGGTAACGTATCGGTCGAATCGGGTATAATGTATCGCTTATCGTCGTACGGACTTAGAGCAATCTTTTGTTTGCAACATGTATATACCTGATGCAATCTTGATCTTATACAGGACTGCTGTCGCGTCATTTCAATGTCATCACTCAAACATCGCGTGTAATCGTCGAACGTTATCGTTCTCGCGACAACGTTACTTTTGACGCCTTTAATCTTCTTCGTATCTTTCTTGCCGTCGACTCGCAAGGCGTACATCTTTGCCCTAAGCCCGACAAATTCAGTCATAATCGCACCGTTGTTTTCGTCCTTCATCAAGCCCGGCACCTTCTTGTTCTTAAGCGGTATACCGTACGCGTTGTCGATTGCGTAATCGCTAGTGTCGAATCTATCAATGTCGCGTTTCACGTTCTCGTACACGTCGTCGCATTCGACGTGGTATATTAAACTGTCCGTGTCGGTGTACATAACTTTACACTTGTCGCTATACAGAGGAGACATGTACTCGTGATAAAATTCATACAAACACCTTTTAGATATGTCGAGGATGCACATGCCTACGTAGATAGGTTTGTTAAATTTCACCTCGAGTTTGCGCATTTCTATGGCAACCAAATTTTCTGAAAAAATACTTCTGCTATGGAAATTTGGTTTAGCGATCATTGCCTCCGCGCCGTATCTACCCTCCCAATGAGTCACAAGTCGCACGTCTACGTGATTACGCACGTTCTCCATGGTTTTGCCGAATACCGCGTTGTTCATCAATTTGTATAAATTTTTCTCGAAATCGTTTGTCGCGCGCGTTCTAAACAGAGTGTTTAATTCGATGTAATCGCGGAGCCATGGCAATTGCGAAAATTGCAATACGCGGTGGATCTTTGTAACACGAAGACCATGACGTGTACATTGCTGCAGGTTGCGATAGTGTATAACGTAACGCTTCTTATCGCACACAGTCGCAAGAAGTTTTTCCTGCCGCTTGCCAGGCGGCTTATCGCGCATCGGACAGAACGGTAGGTCAGCGTGCGCGTCATGCAAATGTTGTGGGTACTCTAGATCGACTTCGAGAATGTAGCCTGTCGGAGAATCCAGCGCGACATTTATAACATTAAAATTGGCTACGTCGTCGATCCATCGAAAATCGGCGTAAGGCAATGGTTGACACATTGCCCAGCCGTACAAGTTGTTTACATCAAAATACATAAGGTGCGACGATGGTTTCGATGGATCGTACGACTGCATGTACTTGTTATTAGCTCGCGCGTATCTGCCTGAACATTGACTCAAACCGCCGCGTATACCGCGTTCGATAAACATGACCATGTCAATGTCGGTGAACAGTTCGAAATTTATGCGAGTATGTTTTAACATGGCATCCCACGTATACCCGGGAAGAGTATAGTAATACGCGGGGTCGAGCCCATAACTTTTGATGCAACTGTCACGGAAATTTTCGAAAACGTCGGCCAATAACAAGACATCAGTTTTGAGGTAAAGATCGCTGTACTCGCCTAGTGTTCGAATGGAGAACCGCTGCCAAACGTTCACGGCGTGCGCGTAATCGCTCTCGGATACAGTGTCACCGACCAAGGAACTGTAAAATGATTCGCGCGGCGGTAAACACGTGTCCTCCAACTTTTCGACGCAATCCACGTATTCGTATGGAAAGACGCCTTTTTGCGTCAGTAATTCGAAATCGTGAACGGATAATTCGGAAAATTTGGAACGTACAATTTTTAACTTGTCCTTATTGAGGAAGGATGCCAATTTTTCGAGACTAGTGGTGAGAAATTTGAACGAATCGATAAACCGTAACTTTATGTTGTTTCGCGAATCTGATTTGTCGGCTGTGTCTTTAACGTGTTTCGTGAACGAGATATATTTTTCTTTCGTTAACGGTAGTACGTCTATCGAGCCTTCAAACACGGTAGCTATTTCTTTTATGATAAAATGCGAATCGTAGCCGGATAAATTGTGAAAAACTACGGGAATAAAATATGAGTCTTTATAATTTAAATTACAGTTTGAATGCGCGGGACCTCTGTAACGGCCGGTCAGATGGCAATGATCGCGTACCCGCGCGTCGTCGTCCGGCTCAAACGGTTTTTCACAAATGTGGCAGTGCATCGCGCTGTGAAATGCATGCCACTGTTCTTTCGAGAGGGTCTCCATAGGGACATTGGCGGATAGAATACCCTTTACGCGATGCGCTAATTCCTCGAGTTCGTTGGCGAACCACGCGACGCAATCTTTATCGCGGCGAAACCGATACATAGACAACGAGTCGTCGTACGAGCACTGCATGTAGTACCCGACGCTAAACACCTCGTGGCGTTGATAGGCGTACGTGGACGTTCTCTGATCCGCTTCCATCTCTTCCAGGGTGCATTCGAGATCGGCGTACACGACGAATGAGAGCCGCTCCTTTCTGTTGTAGTTGCGGAAGCTCAGCCATTTGTCGTTCTCGTTCGGTAACCTGATCGCGCAGTCGTTCATCTCACTGCAGTCTACCGTGTGTGACTGCAACTTGTCGCTCGAACCAAAGTAATGTAGACATCTGCAAAAAAATTTTTACAAATTGTGTAATTCTTTAAATAAAAAATATCGTATAATATGATTTTATAAATGTATTACTCACCGATCGCAAAAGTATTTTTTTATTCTTTTCTTGCTCACTTGCGAGCCCACGAGGCGGGACAGGTTCTTGATCCACGCGAAATGTCCCACGTTGTCGTCTCCCTGATCTGGCAGGTACAGCAAATTGACATGCTTTTCTCTTTTCCGGTTGGTAAGTCGTATCGGTAGAACGTTTAGCGTTTTCTGTCCCTCGATAGTGTACACATTTATCGACACGTCGTTGAGTCGTTCGAATGTAGTGATTCTTTCAGAGACATAGGAAACTCAATGTCCTGAAGATTTAGCACGGTCATATAGTGCGGGTACGAGGATACCCGTTCCGCATGTCTTTCGACTGGATACAGCGCGGCAACAACCAACCACGCGAAACATGCATTGTCCTTTGATTGCACGTTGATCACCGCTTTCTTTGTTATTATCTCTTGCGGCATTTTCACAACACACCCCGCGTGCAATGGATTATGTTTGTTGACGTTAACCATTAAATTTAGTATACGCGACAACGCCCACCCGCTATCGCATTCCTGGAACTCTTCGAGTTTCGCCAGTGTGGGTTCGATAACGCGCAAGTCGTACCACTCTCGCAGGTCGGACGTACGAAAGAGTTCATAGTTTCTCGTAGCGATACTCTTATTGTCACGTTTATCACCCGTCACAAATTTACCATTGAACACGGTATTCACTTTCACGCTGTTGTGCCTTTGCATGACGTTCCGCACACGATCGAGTACAATGTCTCTCGCATCTTCGAGAAATTGACGAGGTTCGATGTGTTCAGAATTAATCACCGCACCGGTCAGTATACGACTTTTGAAAGCCGTATCGATCTCTCGCCAAACGAGTCTTTCCGCGTTATTACCACCGCTACTACTTGTGCCCGCGACCGCCAAATCACCACCGCTGTGTATGAAACGTCTCTCTAATCGAGTTCTCGCACCCTCGAGTTCCGCGATTTTCGACACCAAAGAATGTCTAGTTCCAGGCAAGAGTCGCGGACGCTTGGCGGGACTGTGCTCTTCGAGTTGTTTAACGACTTCCTCGCATCGCTGCGCCCACGTGAAATACTCGCCCAAGGTAGCGACTTGGTGCAACTGCACCAACAGTTCACGCGCAATTTTCTTGAGGTTTTCCATGTTTTTAAAAAATTTTTTGCACTATTTTTAAATCTTTTGGCTCGCCGGAATCCTTCTTATATTTGCGACAAGATGTTTTTTAAATACGAGAAAGTTATCTCTCCATGCGTCGCCTAGTGGTGTCGTTGCGAACTACCGTCGAACTAGCAAGACTTTCAAATCACATACTGTGGTTCTGACGCGCTTCATTCCTTGTTATATATTTCATCTATCATTCTTTTCTCTCTTTCCAACTAGAGCATCGCGTATCCTTTCTTCTTCTACACAGTGTTGTCAGATCGATTGCTTTTCATATGCGTCATAGAAAGGTAATATCCCTTAGACGTTGAGTTCTGCTTACGCGCTATTTTATCTACAAATTCCAGCAGCCGGACCTCGGCGCTTGCTTTGTAATACGCGATACAATAACCGAATGGCGTCGCGAAATATGCCTCGATAAACGAGTCTTCCTAGAACAAAAACGTGATAAAGAGGACACCAAAGGACATCGCGACGTTATAACCGAGTGACATCGCGAAACATGTCCCGACACGTTCACCGAAACTACGATAAACAATTCTTCCTAGAAAAATGATAAAACAAGACGCAGCGACGGTAAATCATCCTCATCGAGACAAACATTTTTATCTCAGATATTTAATCGCGGATATTTTATCTTTAATCCGCCTGAACAATGCGTTTGCTTCGTAGTGTGAGACGCCATTTGTTTACAACTTCTAGCAATCTGACATCGAAACTCGCTTTTGTACTGCGTGACGCTATAACCGAATGACGCAGCGAAACATGTCCCAACACGTTCGTCCAAAACCCTGATAAACAGCGATTCTCAGAATACGTTCTAGAAGCCCTCCCCACCACGTCATAGTTTTAAAAAAAACGGGAGAGTGTTGCCGCGTATACGCTCCGTTACTTTTTATGCTATCAACTAATCTTGTATCAGCCGCTTGTACAAACGGTTGACTTGTCATAACCGAGAGTGAAAATGTATTCCGCTGAGAAAAGCAACAGTGGTGGCATACGCATGAATTATTACGTGCCGATTCCCGATGCTGAAACTCTATCGAGTGAGAACAAGTAAGTTTTGTTAACTTTGTAGAGTCTCCTATTTTATAATTTTTGCAAATTGTATTATTTTAAAACTAATCTCATTATATTGTACAGCACTTCGTTGGAGCGTCGTGCTATGCGTATACTCAGCAGACGATTTGACTTGACACGTACAGCTTATAAATATTCGGACATTGGAATCAGCGTGAGACCTTCACACGGTTCCTTTGTGGAATTGGTCCTTGGTGACAACCGAGGAAATCAGATTGCGATGCGTCATGGAACGTGGACAACGATCATCGATAGATGCACGGATATCGAGCGACACGTGCAGTCAACTGTCGGTTCGTTGCTGTCTATTCAAGACCTAATAATCAAACTTGTACAAATGCGTGATAAAAAAATTGTAAAATTGTCGTCGAGCAATAATTATTTGTACATGAAACCTACAACTATAATGTTTTTACTCGAACTCAAACACTCGAGAATATATACCTCGAGCTATCTCAGCATGTGAGAGAGGTAGATACGAAATTCGTTGATTTTGCAAGTATTCTACGAAGAAATTGTATTACTGAAAAATGTGACGTCGTTAATATCTTACGCGGCTATTACGACCAAACGTCTATTGTAGATTACGAACTAATAGCGTATGCTATAGATAAACTTATGTATGATGCCGTGACGAGACGGGGATATTCTGTATAAGTAGGGGTTAACATGAATAAAATATATCTAAAAATATTTTTAATTAATTAATTTTTTTCCACATCCTCGGTTCCTTATTCAAATATTAATAATTTAAATACCGAGCGCATAATGCGCGAACAAGTGAAAGCGAACGACGTGGATAGAGAGAACGCGAAGATACGCGATAACGTAACTCTCAGATTACAATAGCTGATCTACTGACCGACTTACAACTGCTTAGTCACACATGACGATGTTGATAATTCTACGATTGCATGTCAATCATCCCGTCGGGTGCGGACACGGACGTCCGATACATTAAAGTAAAGTAAGATAGCTTAGTAAGAAATCGAGTTGTTCAACGTTTTTGAAAACGTGGATTTCCCGCGAACCGCCGCAAAGAGACACGCGAGCGAGCGAGCAAAAAGACACGAGCGGGAGCGAGAGAGTGCGAACGGTTACGCGAGTGGGAGCGAGAGAGAGCGCGAACGGAGACGAATGTGGCCGGGCGGACGGTGGCGGCAGCGGCGGGCCCCTAACAAGGTACCTCTCTCACCGCAAACCCCTACGCAGACCCTACACGGGCCGTACCCCTCTCCCCGCGTGACGTCAGCTCCCTCGCTATCCAACTCACCCCCCCCCCCAGAACCTATGGCCATGACACACCAAAAATCCCCAGATGCCACTGTAAAGCGCGTACAAAAATTCCCCATAAAACAGTGGTGCCAATGTAACACCAACAAAAGTCCCTGTGGGGCAGAACCCCCCTAGTATACCTACTCCAGCCAATTCGCTAAAAACAATGGCTGTGCTAACTTAAGATTAAAGTTAGCACAGCCATAAAGAAAAAAAGCGGGAAATAAAAAATCAAATATGTATTGTTGTAGTTTTATTTAATTGCTAATTAATTGCTCTATTTCCGAATTTTTTTGCTCCAGCCGATTCGCAAAAAACAATGGCCATAAAAAAAAATAGAAGGAAATTAAAATTTTAATACGTATTTTTGTAGTTCTACTTAATTGATAATTAATTGCTCTATTTCCGATTTTTTGCTCCAGCCGATTCGCTAAAAACAATGGCTGTGCTAGCTTAAGATTAAAGTTAGCACAGCCATAAAGAAAAAAAGCGGGAAATTAAAAATCAAATACGTATTTTTGTAGTTCTATTTAATTGCTAATTAATTGCTCTATTCCCGATTTTTTTGCTCCAGCCGATTCGCTACAACACAGATTCTTTTATCATTGCGCGCGCGCGCGCACACACACGCACACACAATATTCACATTATTACGTTCACATTATGCAAAATATATGTTTAGGCGGAATATTCTTTCAGGGCCTATAGTGTTATTTGACATCTGTAGTGTCGAAACAGCGACAAAAAAAAAAGTAGAAAGAATACAAACTAAAATAGCAAATCCCTTGGATCCCAAAAAGGAATTGCAATTAATTGGAATTGTAGATTTTAAATGCCCAGCCATGGCAAGACGTGGATCTAATACTCCACAAATAGGGCACTACACAGCAATAGTCCCACGCCCAGGAAATTGCTGGGTTGAATATAATGATTTTTCTCTCTCTCTCTCTCTCTCTCTCTCTCTCTCTCGTCATCTGAAAAAAATATCAATAAAATAACTGACATAAATCCACATCTTCTTGTTTACAAGTTATAAGTAAATAAATATAATAATGCAAACAACGGAAACTTTGTGTTATTTCTTATCACAAATATTGTACAAATAATTTCTATTATTTCTAATACTGTAAAACTAATTGTACTGTAAACTAATTTTCACAGTATACTTACTATTATTCTTGTACAGCGGTTCTCATAAGCGGGCACCACCGTCATTCCGAGGTCATATTCTTGCATTAAAGTGGAGCAACAAATTAATTCCTACACCGTATATTTCGAGATCAATTTAATAAGGGATCATTCCGACACCATACTTGTGCAAGCAATTAACTTTTCTCATATACCTTATTCTTGTACAGCGGGTCTCAGTAATCCATTTTTTAGCGGAACAAGCGCTGTTTTTAGCGTTGTTCTTAACGGCTAAAGTAACAAAATCGGGAATAAAGCAATTAATTAGCAATTAAATAGAGCTACAAAAATACGTATTTGAGTTTTAATTTCCCGCTTTTTTTCTTTATGGCTGTGCTAACTTTAATCTTAAGCTAGCACAGCCATTGTTTTTAGCGAATCGGCTGGAGCAAGAAAATCGGGAATAGAGCAATTAATTAGCAATTAAATAGAACTACAAAAATACGTATTTAATTTTTAGTTTCCTTCTATTTTTTCTTTATGGCCATTGTTTTTAGCAAATCGGCTGGAGCAAAAAAATCGGGAATAGAGCAATTAATTAGCAATTAAATAGAACTACAAAAATACGTATTTGATTTTTAATTTCCCCATTTTTTTCTTTATGGCTGTGCTCACTTTAATCTTAAGCTAGCACAGCCATTGTTTTTAGCAAATCGGCTGGAGCAAAAAAATCGCGAATAGAGCAATTAATTAGCAATTAAATAGAACTACAAAAATACGTATTTGATTTTTAATTTCCCCATTTTTTTCTTTATGGCTGTGCTCACTTTAATCTTAAGCTAGCACAGCCATTGTTTTAAGCGAATCGGCTGGAGCAAAAAATTCGCGAATAGAGCAATTAATTAGCAATTAAATAGAACTACAAAAATACGTATTTGATTTTTAGTTTCCTTCTTTTTTTTCTTTATGGCCATTGTTTGTAGCGAATCGGCTGGAGCAAAAAAATCGGGAATAGAGCAATTAATTAGCAATTACATAGAACTACAAAAATACGTATTTGATTTTTAATTTCCCGCTTCTTTTCTTTATGGCTGTGCTAACTTTAATCTTAAGCTAGCACAGCCATTGTTTTTAGCGAATCGGCTAAAGCAAAAAATCGGGAATAGAGCAATTAATTAGCAATTAAATAGAACTACAAAAATACGTATTTAATTTTTAGTTTCCTTCTATTTTTTTTAATGGCCATTGTTTTTAGCAAATCGGCTGGAGCAAAAAATCGGGAATAGAGCAATTAATTAGCAATTAAATAGATATACAAAAATACGTATTTGACTTTTAATTTTCCGCTTTTTTTCTTTATGGCTGTGCTAACTTTAATCTTAAGCTAGCACAGCCATTGTTTTTAGCAAATCGGCTGGAGCAAAAAAATCGCGAATAGAGCAATTAATTAGCAATTAAATAGCAATTAATTATTAGATTGGTTGCATTTGATTGTGCTGAAATGGCTGTGCCAGCTTAATAGACGTTTATTTCACTACTTTTATCTTCCAACAACTTATCTTGAGTATCAGATACCTAAATTTCAAAGATTTATTTCAATAAGTATTTATTAGATTACAGAATCAACCATTATAAAATTTTTAAAAATATTTTACAAATATGTAATCTACTATCACGTAATTATTGATTACCTAAAATAAATGGAGTTTAAAATCTTGTGTATTTGAATTAACATGGCATCGGATCGAAAAATGGCTCAGGAATTTACAACTCAGATTTTTGTCATCTATCCACCCCTCGGAGATTAGGCGGAACTTTCGAGTATATTTTTCAAATTGTAAGACTTCGAAATTCACAAATAAAATTTATAGGTCTATCACTATTTAAGACATTTGTTCACTTTTACGAAGTAATTATTCCTTTTAAAAAACTGTTTTTTATTATTTTGCATTAATGATGATTGTGTTAATTGTGATTTTAATTTTTAATTTATCATACATTATTTCATACCAAATCAATAAATCGTTTACTCTTTATCTTTTAATATATCTAATTCTATATAAAGAGATATATATAAAAAATTACTTCCGTGTCTAATAAATTTTGTTCCAAGCATAAAGATATATTACATATTTTACCTCTGTATGATTTTCCGTCAAAATTATATTTGTCTCACTATGATTATACTTCTTCAGCTTTTGAGTAAGTAGCTTCTCCAAATTCGAGTTCTACAATTATTTATTCATAATACACCATAACATTACGTAAATTGAAGTTGAACGGGGGGGGGGGTGTAAGACCGTCCCCGGAGGCGAGATTTTCTATACTCGAAGGACCAGAGGGGGGGGGGGTAATTATAATCCCCCTCACGACTAAATTAACGAAATAGGCAAAGAATGCAAAACGAAATGAACGAAATGCGCATGCAACGAAAAGCGAAGCGACTCACCGTTCGGGCGCCCGTCGTCTCCCGGTTGACTCCGACTCTCGTCCGTCCTCGCCGTATTCCACGTGGCTAGGCTCTGCCGGTCCGGCATGCAGGCGGATGCAGTGGGGTTGCAGGCAGCAAGCAGGCACAGGTGCAAGGCGTAATAAAGCGGGCACAAGCAGGCACAAGCAGGCGAAATCACGAGCAAGCAAGGCAGGCGAAAGATCGGTCCCCAAGAGTGGGGGGAAGATCGCGGTCGGACGTCCGAAACTTCGTGCGCGTTCGAAAGCTCCTTATGAGCGTCTTGACGATGAGAGTGTCTGATGGTGAGTGAGTGCTCGCGGTCCTGAAACGTGCCGCGAGCGAGTACTTGCTCCCCTTTTTGGGGGTAATAGCTGCCGTCGGTGGATCAACGATGGCAGCACCAATTGGTGAGTCGCATGATTCAAAATTGTCCCGATCGCGATCCACCGACGTCCCGCAAATATTAACAATAACGACTAGTAACTAAATATGCAATTAATACTAAATGCGCCAATCGGCACTAATCGAAATTAACAAAGCAATTATAATCTAAATAAACAAGAACAAATTAATCAAGTATATATACAAGGCGATACGCCGAACAGAAGTTGTATAAACATTACTTAACTACAAAATACGAATTTATCAATATTTTTAAAATTAAACAAGAGAAATAGGGTATTTACAACAGATCTTCCGTAGGTACAAAAAAGTTATAATACTTTAATAAAACAAATTACTTTGATGAAACAAATATTATTGTATGAATATCCATACAATATCTGTCGTAATATATATTGTATATATAGAAGGAAAGATCTGTCGAAAAGGTCTTATTCCTCTTGTTTGGATTTAAAAGTATGTATACTAAATTGTGTTAAAATTAAAAAAGAATGGTAATTATGCATAAAAGGGGCATCCTCTCCGATTTGTTTGTTATTTTAGTATGTTGTTGGGGATGTCTTCCCGAGTCATTTCATATATATATATATAAGGGTCGGACTCAAATAGCTTCGGAGATACAAGCTGAGAAAGGAGGTATTTATGCATAAAAGCGACTCCCTCTCCGATCTGGTTTATTTTTTAATGTGTTGTTGTGGATGTTTTCCCAAGTCATTTCATATATATATACAAGGGCCGGACTTAAATAGTTTCGGAAATACAGGCTGAGAAAGGATAAAAATAATAAATACAAAAATAAACGTTTAATGATGATTTATTCAACACTATTATTAGGAATCTGAGAAAGATTTTAACCAAGTGTGTGCTTTGTATGTGCTTCAACTTACAAAGCACATACTTGTAAAGCGCGTCACTAACCTATATGTTAGTGGCGCGCTTTATAAGTATGTGCTTTGTATGTGCTTCAACTTAGAAAGCACATATTTGTTAATGCAGAGAACAGTTGGTATATGAAAAGTACATATTTATATGTACGATGAATAGTTGGTATATAAATACCCATCCCTGCATGCGGAGAAGTGCGGCAGTTCCTGTGTAGTACAGCCTGTTTGTTTATGTTTTCAAAGTGACTCTATTGGTTTGTTTACGCTCGGATTACCGTATTCTTTGATGCAGTGGCTGAAATCTTTCAGATTCCTAATGATAGTGTTGAATAAATCATCATTAAACGTTTATTTTTGTATTTATTATTTTTATCCTTTCTCAGCCTGTATCTCCAAAGCTATTTAAGTCCGACCCTTATATATATATATATGAAATGACTCGGGAAGACATCCCCAACAACATATTAAAAAATCAAGCAAATCGGAGAGGATGCCCCTTTTATGCATAATTACCAAAAGAAATATATGGGCTTACATCCTGATTAATTAACAAGCTGTTTGATCTCTTCAAATTATTTCTCCCATTGTCTGAATTCTCATCTTCTAGCGCTGACTGTAACAGATATGAAGGTACACTACATGTTCTTTTTTTCGCAATCATTTCGTCCATCTCCTTGTTGGAATCTAAAAAATCAGAAGCATTAGTAGGTATTTACATATAAATATTTTGATAATGTTTTATTCTTACGTATAAAAACAAGTACTATAATGTATTATACATTAATAATTATAGTAAAAGTATAGATTTAAAAATATGATATTTGATTTATTATAATATTTAGTAAGAGAGAAGCTGCATGCTCTATTATGACATAAGACTTTTTGGAAAAAAAAAGATTTTATTTTTTCTTCAGATATATCATGCATATGTCGCAGCTACATGCGGTTATGTAGCACTTCATGAAGTGTCCAGACATTGGACACATGCTGTAATTCAATCTTTAAATAAAAATGGTTACACACACACACACGCGCGGGAGGGCGGAGTTCAAGAGGGGGCCTTGATCCCCCTCCCGCACCCCCTCCGCCGGTAGGCAGGGTGGACCTCGCTTTACAACTTACAAAGTGCAAATTGTAAAGCGAAGTGAAGATTGAATTACAGCATGTGTCCATTGTGGTTGGACTCTTCGCGATGTGTCTATAGACACTTCATGAAGTGCTACATTACCGCATGTGGCTGCGACACATATATACATCCGAATAGCACAGATATCCTCAGGACGCCCTGGATGTATATGTATCAAGGATGACTTGAGGACGACTTGTGCCAATATCTAGCTAGGACATATGTATGTGTATATTGTATATGAAACTTTTAAAACTTAATACTGTTAATGTATTTTTTTTAACATAAAAAAACAAAAATATTATGTACATGTACATACCTGCTAATAACAAAACTGTTGCTGGAAATACATTTTCACCCTGTGTTACTAGATACTTAATTATTTTTCTATGTGTATCTTTCTTAAAATTTTGGATGCAAGAAGTTGAAACTACTTTTTTTTTCTTTTAATTAATGGACCCGATAAAAATTTCACATAGGCATGATGCATTTTGTGTTGTACTAATAAGGCAACGTGAAATCGTAAGTAATAAAAAACTATCACGCACAAGTTTTGTTCTACATTTGCTCGTCGTTCTTTAACTGTATTCTTTAAAAACGCGAGTATTCCACCGCAGTTAATTAAATTCCTTCTTTCTTTCTTCATGCTCGTTGACAAAACAAAGTGATACCGCGAAGTAAGGCTCGTGTCCTATATGAACGGAAAATTGACAACGGAACGGGACGGAACGGCCAATCACGGGACCGCTTTGATGGAATCTTCGAAAGGGCTCTATCAGAATGATCCCGTGATTGGTCGTGTCGTTCCGTTCCGTTGTCAATTTCCGTCCATGGGACACCGGTCTAATCCAATACACGCGTTGCTACGCGTTATAACACTCGTCAAACATGTGAGCGCGGACGATCGCAAACGTGTCCGGATGTTTCCGTTGCAACTTTGAGGGAGATCGCAGTTCGCAGTACCTCATCTCTTTCCCCGGTGTGCTGTGTCCACAATCAAATACGTAATTTTTGTGTGTATCTCGATTCACGCGCTGTGGCAGCGGGCAGCGTTTCGAAACTGTTTAAAACTGGAATCTGCACTGCCTTGTCCTCAAGCAGAGAGTAAATATTGAAGTTGGATAAAAAACGCATATACATCAATAATCAAGTAAGTATGACATTCTAAAAAATTACAAATATAATATCTGCATAAATGAAGAATCTTATTATTATTGTATTATATTATTCTAACCTCTCTTAAATTTATAACCATTTACCATTATTCATATTTACCAAATTTCTTTTTATATTAATAATTAATTAAGAACGAGTTGTTTTGGATTTCAATAAAAAATATTAAGTCAGATATTAAATAATGATAAAAACTTATTTTGTCATTTATTGTTTGTATCTTGATCGCAAATAAGTATTACAAACAAGTGTGTAGATGTTTATGCGATATTTTTGTAGTCAAATATTCTCTGATTTTTATGATATTAATTGAGATATTGATTATTTTTGCGTATTCAAAATATTTGCAAGATTGATCTCACATCCATGTGAGGATGCTTAACACAGTTCCCAGTGCCAGAGTATATCGTACAGCTAAATTAATAGGCGTTTATAATTTGAACATATTGCTACATGCTTAAAATTAATCAAACTATGAAAATAAAGGATAGCTAGTCATAGACTTATACTGCATGCTGCTGCTGCATTTCACGTGTAATATTATTGAGTATTGTATTATTCCATTTGTATATATGCTTTAAATATTTTAGATACCACATGAGATATATATATATTTCCTGAAAAAAATGGAGACTGAAAGTGATGATGACTTGAAGAACGATAATAAAATTAAAAAAGTTAAAAAAAAATACAAAACAGGGCTATTGAAAAATTACGAGACAGATTACAGGCATACCGTATGTCAAGCTACTAGGTTACGTTGAGATTCTTTACGCACTAAACAAATTACTACTGTTGGTGAGACAATGTTTATTTAATTTCCTTTTTTTCTTTGAAATATAATCTTGTCCTTTGTTGATTGAAGATTTTTGTACGTATACATAGCATTACTTTAAGACAGCTGTTTTAGTAAAAAGTAAAAAGTATTCTAAATTATAGGACAATGCTAGTTTTATCCTATAATTAATTAGAGAACTGTTTACTTTTCCACAGCATCGAAAGACACATTGATATTTTTTATTAAGTTTAAGTTAAATGATATAAAATATTGTAATAAATTATGTTATTAACAACAAAATTTTTGCAATCTTAAAATATATAAAAATTATATAAATATGCATTCAAATCTTTTACAGGGCCTAACACAAGTACTTATGCACCTAAGAATATTGAAGAGGATGGAGACCATCTATTAATAAGCAGCAGCAGCAGAGATCCACATAACTTTCATATACAAGATTATGATAGGGGTTGTAGCAATATAATGAAGATAATGGTAACTTTAAAATTTTAATGGAATCTCAGATTATTAGCAAACATCCGTGTAAGAAACAATGATCAAATTTTGTTTACATTCTTACAAATAGTGTTCCAGAATATGAAATATTAAATACACAAAATTAAACCTTTAAATAAAAATTCTAAAGATAATCATTTTATAGAGAATTTGTTTATAAAAAAAACAAGCTCTGCTAAATTTACATCACTTCAGTAGTTATACTTCTGAATAATGCGCAGAATGGGAAAAAATTCAAATTTGCAGGTCTCTGAAATCGCCGAAAGACCAACACTATATTTTTAATTGTTTTTACTGTTAAAAATAAAGCACAAGTATGTGTGTATTAAAATAAGCAAAAAATTTAAGTTTACTTAATGAAATATAGATTTCAGGATATGCGGATTTTTCGCTGACTATATTCTCTTATGTGATAATTTTTTTAAATAATACTTGCTACGATTATTTTTATAAAAATAATTTTTTTTTTTTTTTCAGAACATTCAAACCATAATGACTTTAATGGAGCTGATGACATAACTTTAAATAACCGTGAAGATGATAGCGTCGATAGCGATTTTGAAAATATTGCTTCTGATGATTATTATGACACAGATGATTGTTATTCCGATGACAGTGAATGATGATCTTGGTCATAACACCAATTTTGATGATACTGTAATGTTTGAAGAAACTCAAATCACAGTACGAGATGTAATGACAATGATCATGGCTTTCTGTATTCGATTTAAAATTTCGGAAATAGCAAGATCTGAATTGGTAAATATGATAAAATTACTTGCTGGACTCAAATTCAAAGAATTAAGTATATCTAAGTACATACTAGGAAAAGTTTTTGATCCTCCAGATGGTAAAACAACTTATCACTACTTCTGTGTGATAATTGTAATAAAAAGATTATATATTCTACGTCAAAAAATAATTTTGTAAAAAAAACAGCAACTTGTGAATTATGTAAAAAAAATAACAACATATCTCTAAAATCTAAAAATTATTTTATGTCAATAGACTTAACATATCAATTAGAAATGTTATTTTCATATTCAGAAACTAAAAATGACATTTGGAATTACATTAACAAAAGAAATAATTGTTCTAAAAACAAGAATGTAATACAAGATGTATATGACAGCGAATTATACAAAAAAATCAATAGTGAAAACACTCATTACTTAACGTATAATTTCAGCACTGATGGTGCACCTTTGACTAAAAGCGGAAAGCAGGGATTTGAGCCTCTTCAAATAATTTTAAATTTTTTGTCACCAAAGATTAGGTGTAAATATGTATTACTAGCAGGACTTTTTGTGTATACAAAAGAACCGAACAGTGATTTAGCTAACTTATACTTTTCAAAATTTATTGAACAAGTACATTATTTATACGAACGAGGAATTGAAGTAACTGATTTAGAGAACAAAAAGCTTAATGTTAAATTTTGCCCCTTAGCGTGTTGCGTGGATTATAAATGTCGGCCGGTTTTGCAGAATCGATTACAGTTTAATGCTTACCATGGGTGTAGCTGGTGCTATCATATATAGAGGAGAGTATTGTAAAGATGTTTCAGGAATAAGGTATCCTATCGAAGAAAATGATTCAGAATTAAGAAGTCACAAAAGTCATTTAACAGATCTACATGTAACTATTTCAGGAAAATTTCATGAGAAAGGAGTAAAAAACGATATCAGTTTATCACAAATTCCAAACATTGATATGGTTTGGTCATTTGCCTACGACTATATGCATGGTATGCTTTTAGGCGTTGATCAACAAATCTATAAATTTTATACTTCGTCGAAAATAAATTCTATATTTAAATTAAGTAATTACGAAATAAAAATGATTGAAAACCGTTTGAAGTCCATAAAACCCACGCAAGATATTCACAGACGTCCACGACCTCTAAAAGATCGAGAAAAATGGAAGGCTTCGGAAACAAAATTTTGGATGTTGTGTTATAGTTTACCGTGTCTAGTAGGCATTCTCAATGATAAAGCTTTAGAACATTACTCGTTATTGATAAAAAGCATGCATACTTTATTGAAAACAGAAATTAGTGAAGAAGATTTATTACAATGTGAAAGTGATTTATTAAAATTTGTATTATATTATCAAATGTATTTTGGAAAGAATTCAATAACATTTAACATTCATAGTTTATTACACGTTGTTCGATCTGTAAAAAAAAGTGGCAATCTCTGGACAACATCTACGTTTCCTTTCGAGAGTAATATTTATCAATTAAAACTATTAATGAATGGTCCAAATGGAATGGACCAACAAATGGCAAAAAAATCTTTACAGATAGTACATTTTAAAACTGACAATGTTCAATATTTATCACCTAAATTAAAAAATTATTGTTCAAACTTATTCAATTATAAAAATTTGTCTACATTTTATGCTTATGGTGAAGATGACGTAATGTTTATTGGGAAGCATTATTTCAAACAGTATGGCACAGGATTCTGTAAAATATATAAGAAATGTATATATAGAGGTAAAGTTTTTCACAGTATCAAATACAAAAAAGCAAAATGCACTGTTGATACAATGATTCAATTAAAATCAGGTCAATTTGGACAAATAGTGGACATAATAAGCTTGAATAATAAATGTTATTTCAGAATTTCCAAAATCTTAACTTTTGACAATAAACCTTTTAATGTATTACACATTGAAAAAATAAGGTGCGAAGATTTTGATGATATTACAGAAGTTTCTGTAACTGATGTAGATAGAAAGGTTGTACTTGTAAATGTTTGCAATGCCCGATATTTATGTACGTTACCGAATGATTTTGAGGCGCAGTAAGATAGAAGTTTATTAATTAAGATAGACCTTTACTAATTTTTCTCAATATTTTAAATGTATTTAAATGCATAAATTTTTTATAGATTCCGATCGCTTGTAGAAAAAGAAAATTGTTTTTTACAATAAAAGTGCAAAAATTATTCGGTGAAATTTTTCACTTTTACTGTATGAAACACTTTTTTTTATCCTACAAGCCATATAAGAATCTGTAACAAAATATATATTTTTTGTTAATCAAATATGTGCACTAGACATTTTTTATAAAAGTGATATTTTGATGAACACTTATGTTAAAATATAAATATTTGACACTAAAATTTGGTAAAAATTGTTAAAATGTTAAAAAATTGCATAGTTTTAGCTTTTAAATGTAAGAATTAAAGAGAATGTAATATATTACTTTTGGTTACTAGGAAAATATATCCTCGGATTCTTCTGAGCTGTTACGGACGTGCTTGGATTTTGTTGTATCATCCATTTTTTGTAATGTTACATTGCCTTTGCTTGTTGAAGATTCCGGAGGAATTGAATATATTCACTAGAACCAAAAGTGAAACTCATGGGTCTTTTAAGATTTTAAAAGACGCATTTAAAATTACATCTGGTGTATTCTTGCCAACTTTGTGGAGGCAGAGCACTTTCCTCCTTTCCCCCTACCCAATGATTTTATTATGGGGGCGACGCTTCCACAATAATTTGGACCCTTTTTTGGTTGTTTAACAAATAATTTCTGGTTGATATGGTTTTTCTGGTTTAATTGTAATTTTTACTTTTGGTTAGTAGAAAAATATATATCCTCGGATTCTTCTGAGCTGTTAACAACTTGCTTGGATTTTGTTGTATCATCCATGTTTTTTAATGTTACATTGCCTTGGCTTATTGAAGATTCCGGAGGACTTGTATCTTTACTAGAACAAAAAGTGGAACTCATGCGTCTTTTAAGATTTTAAAAGGCATTTAAAATTACATCTTGTGTATTCTTGCCAACTTTCTGGGGGCAGAGCACTTTCCTCCTCTCCAATAATTTTATTATGGGGGCGATGCCCCCACAATAATTTTGACCTTTCTTTGATTGTTTAACAAATGATTTCTGGTTAATATGGTTTTTCTGGTTTAATTGTAATATATGGTTTTTACTTTTGGTTAGTAGGAAAATATATCCTCGGATTTTTCAGAGCTGTTACGGACGTGCTTGGATTTTGTTGTATCATCCATGTTTTGTAATGCTACATTGCCTTTGCTTATTCAAGATTCCGAAGGACTTGTATCTTCACTAGAACTAAAAGTAAAACTCATGCGTCTTTTAAGATTTTAAAAGGCATTTAAAATTACATCTTGTGTATTCTTGCCAACTTTGTGGAGGCAGAGCACTTTCCTGCCCTCCAATAATTTTATTATGGGGGCGATGCCCCCACAATAATTTTGACCTTTTTTGGTTGTTTAATAAATAATTTCTGGTTAATATGGTTTTTCTGGTAAAAACTTACTTATTTACTCTTACTTACTTACTCTTTTTTTGTTACGGTTTCATTATTTCTTTTCAATTAAGTTTTCTTTTTGATTTTGTATGCGTAAATATTCTATTTGTACCGACACTTTGTTTTACATGTAAGCATGTAATCTACATACCACTGTTGTATATTTCTACCCCTTCCCCCCCCCCCAGGTAATGTAAATGTTATTAAAAAAAGGTCATTTTTTGAAATGCTTGATCGACTTGCCCCCATCAATATTTGTCCCAAGTTGGCGCCGCTGGATGTTATTCCATATTAGGATAGCAAATACAAAGAAAATAGTTTTTATGTTGATATGTGTGGGATACTTGTTTGATACAGGTATACCTTACTAAATTGTAAAATGTTAAAACCGCAACAAAAAGTATTTATAAAAAACTATAAAATAAATAAATAGAACTTTTTATCTTAATCCGATTCACATGGCTAATTTCATTACCCGATTAAAATAGATTAAGCGCAAATACGTACGATTGAAACCGATTAAGGATTCAGATCAATCCGGAAATATCACATTAAATCCGATCCCGATGTTGTATTAAAAGTTAACGATTGATGCTGATTCAATACGATTCATGCGATCACTTTATTCACCCGATTAAAATGGATTGGCATAAATACGATTTAAACCGATTAAATCGGATTCAGATGAATCCGGAAATATTACATTAAACCCGATTCCGGTGTCGTATTAAAACTTAACGATTGATCCGGATTTAATACGATTCATGCGGTCACTTTATTTACCCGATTAAAATAGATTGGCATAAATACGATTGAAACCGATTAAATCGGATTCAGATGAATCCGGAAATATCACATTAAACCCGATTTTGATGTTGTATTAAAACTTAACGATTGATCCGGATTCAATACGATTTATGTGGTCACTTTATTCACCCGATTGAAATGGATTGGCATAAATACGATTGAAAAGGATAGCGGCGGATTTAGATCAATCCGGAAATGCCGAATTGAAAACGATTCCGATTGATTTGGTATTAAAACCGATTTACTCCCAATAGGACATCCGATTAACCGGATTGAAAACGCATTCATTCCGATTAAATTTTACCAAATTTAATGCGCAACCAATCGGATTCAATCGGTCATTTTCAGCAGGAAAGACCGTGCTCAGGAGAGTGATATCGACAACATATGTCAAGGTTAAAGTCATTGGAGGGGAAGTTCGTTAATCTAAATAATTACCGAAAAAAGGGTAATTATGCATAAAAGGGGCATCCTCTCCGATTTGCTTGATTTTTTAATATGTTGTTGGGGATGTCTTTCCGAGTTATTTCATATATATATATATAAGGGTCGGACTTAAATAGCTTCGGAGATACAGGCTGAGAAAGGATAAAAATAATAAATACAAAAATAAACGTTTAATGATGATTTATTCAACACTATCATTAGGAATCTGAAAGATTTCAGCCATTGCATCAAAGAATACGGTAATCCGAGCGTAAACAAACCAATAGAGTCACTTTGAAAACATAAACAAACAGGCTGTACTACACAGGGACTGCCGCACTTCTCCGCATGCAGGGATGAGTATTTATATACCAACTATTCATCGTACATATAAATATGTACTTTTCATTAACCAACTGTTCTCTGCTTTAACAAATATGTGCTTTCTAAGTTGAAGCACATAGCACATACTTATAAAGCGCGCCACTAACATATAGGTTAGTGACGCGCTTTACAAGTATGTGCTTTGTAAGTTGAAGCACATACAAAGCACACACTTGGTTGAAATCCTTCTCAGATTCCTAATAATAGTGTTGAATAAATCATCATTAAACGTTTATTTTTGTATTTATTATTTTTATCCTTTCTCAGCCTGTATTTCCGAAACTATTTAAGTCTGGCCCTTATATAATGAAATAACTCGGGAAAACATCCCCAACAACATATTAAAAAATAAACCAAATCGGAGAGGAAGTCGCTTTTATGCATAAATACCTCCTTTCTCAGCTTGTATCTCCGAAGCTATTTGAGTCCGACCCTTATATATATATATGAAATGACTCGGGAAGACATCCCCAACAACATACTAAAATATCAAGCAAATCGGAGAGGATGCCCCTTTTATGCATAATTACCGAAAAAAGTTTTATTTATAGGAAAATGTGTGTAAATGGAGTTTTGTTCCTATATGTTAGGAAAGACCAGAAAAAACTTTATTAACTGCGCGCGACCGGCGAAACTGCGAGCCGCCGCGCTAGCCGCGCTGCACTAATTTGAACCTGATGCCCAACGATAATGATTAATGTAATTTGTTTGTACTTTGTTCGTATCCGTTTGTACCGCTTGTTATTTCGTTTGTATCTCAAAAGGTAAAAAAATACCAGGGAGCTACAAAATGGCCAGCGCACAACAGATTTTAATATTTCGTTTATGCCACTTGAAAGAGAATCGTTTATGTCTGTTTGTGCCTCCTTTTTTTTCATTTGTACCTTAAAGGATTCGGAGAACAACGTTTTTCAGACATCATAAAATTTTCATAGATTTTATATTTTAATTTTATTCTTATTTTGCACTGCTTGGATTCTTTCATGACTGCAAACATTTATCAATAAATAAAATTTCTTCTAGATACTATCGCGATGTTGATCCTGGCACTGCGGTGTATTGTTCAGGATCACCGGCATCGCAACCTTCATCACATCGTTCGTAAACCGTCAATGGAGCTAGCGCGACAGCAAAGGCACGACGGCAGTTTCGGTGACCTGCGCAATACCGTGTTGGTGATGCAAGCACTAGAGGAAGTCGAAAATGAACCGGCCGATAACTGGAACAGATCTGCGGCCTTAGCCTGGCTAATTAGTCAGCAACGACCAGATGGTTCCTTTCATGGCAATGTCCATGCCACCGCCGAAGCAATGTTAGGTGTTGCGTCGCGTGGACTGGCCAGTATCCGAGCTCTTGACTGCGGACAGGGTTTGTCGGATAATTCACCACCTCGTCTGACTACAAGCAACAGTAAATCAATCATTATTATAAACAAAGTTTCAAAAGAAGCACTACAACCCTCTAGCTAGAACTGAGCTGAACGTGGAGTTGTATTACTGCCCCAATAAGAAAATTACGCAGATTTTGTACAATAATTGCATCATTCTATTAAAAGAATTTCACAATTATTGTGCTAAGATGATTCCTCATAACGCAGCGTTCTTGCCGGCATGAAATTTATGAATGATATTTGCACAAAAAATGAGAAACTTAATTTTAGGTTTAAATTTTGCACACTTATTTTGACATTTAGAAGCAAAATTACTTTAAAACACTCCAGCAAACACCGATATCTAACAGTTACATATATACCAGCGTTTATCATATTTTACGAGAAAGGATACCATCTAATATGGGCGACCCAGCAAACAGAATAAAACTCAAATATATTTCTCAATTATTTTGCAATTTCTTTCCAAATTTAATTTTGCAAATATTCCGCTAAGGTGATTCCTCATAACGCTGCTGTCTTGCTGAAATACTATTTAGAAGTAAATTGTGCAAATATGTAGGAGAGACCGGGGCGAAAACGTCTTCGGGGTGAAATCGTCAAATTAAATATCTCGGAACCTGAATATTGTGCGAACTCGCTATTAACATTGTAAACGCTGCTTATGGTACCCATGTGACCAACGGAGTTTTGGCAGGTTACCTGCCGTGTTATGATTTTTACGAGGGCAAACGTGTTTTCGGAAGGTGAAAATAAAATTTTCTGCGCGTGGAAATTTTGTAATATCTGCAATAATATTTGCTCTTCAAATCTCGAGGTACGTGATTATAAAGAGTAATACATGCTGAACACGAATCCAGTGTAGTTTTTTCATTATCGTTGACGTCTAATATTTCGTGGGCGATCAAACCTGAAACTTGTGTTGGGGCTAATTCGTCAGTAAGCACCCGGGGTGGACTTTTATAATATTGGCAAATCTTCTAATTTTATTATATTTTTCAGTCTTTTCTACCCCTATTTCATATATATTTCTTTAATATTTGATTGATTAGTTCTTGAGTTATAGAATCCGTACACACACACAAAAACACAAAGTAATAAAACATTTTAACACTAATTAATAAATGTTTACATTTTTCTATTAACAAATAATTAATAAAATGTATCCTATCAGTTTTCATAATCGGAATTATGTATTTATGGAGTGACGACTCTGCCCCGGCATTTTTGAGATTTAAATTTTTCCACCGTTGCCGTTTTTGCTCTATACCGGTTAAACAAAGCGACGTAGACAAAAATTTCCTATATAAATTTTGTAGCTAAAGGTTCACTCTTTACAACGATATACCACATTTAACTAAAATTATTTATTTTGTTGTTGAAAATCGGCAACGAAAAAAAACTGTCGATCTCGCCTCGGTCTCCCCTATTTATCAATATTTGCACAAAAGTCTAAATTCCTACTATTGTTGCAAATATTAAGACATAATTGCAGCATTTCCAATTTTATCCAGATTTCATCATATAATGTTATAAATCAAAAATCGAAAATGTTATAAATCCTTTTCTATTGGGGTGCATGTTACTCGCAATCGACGAATTTGCCCATTGCCCAAATTTTTTAACCTAAACGCGTTATAAGTATTTCAGTTTGCTTAATAGCCGAAAAAATATAATTTTTTGCTTTGTGGCCACCACTAATGAATAATATATCAAAGTCTTAAATGCGTGGGCGAGGGAAGGCTTCGCCCCCCCCCCGCACCCCCCTAGGGCGGGCCCGCCCGGGTGTGAAGTGGACCTCGCTTCAAGCGTGGGCAGGGGGGCTTCGCTTCTCTTGCACCTCCCACGCACGGAGCAGTGTGCAAAAACGAATCGATTAAGCTTAAATTCATCGAAATCAGAAGTGAACACAATGTCTTAAGTTGGGACGTAAGACGTCTTAAAGACGTCTTATGATATGACGTCTTTAAGACGTCTTAAGGATGTCTTTAAGACGTCTTATGTCCCGATTTGAGACATTGTGTTTACTGGGATACCCTTTAATTCGTGTTGTAGATAAACGCAAAATACTCATTGTCAGAACGCATAACGAGTGAAATCGGAATACTCACATCGCGTTGTGGATATTTTTGTCCACAAAGCAAAAAATTATATTTTTCTGCTATTGAGCAAACTGAAATACCACAACGCGTTGTGGTTTAAAAATTCGGGCAATGGGCAAATTCAGCGATTGCAAATGACACATACCCAGTCAGCCAAACCTGCAGATAAAATATCGTTAGATGCCTGCTACAAATTTTTATCGGCAGATACAATACAAATTTGACGCAAAATCTGTCATATCTAATGATGTTGGCAGATCATCACCAGAAAAGCAACAAGATCTGCTGATATAATGTGACGCAGATTGTCGCCAAAAACCAAACATGTCAACTGACATAATCTGTCGACAGATTGGAGGCAGAAACCGAGCAGGATTTGCGTAATGCGGTTTGGCGGCAGATAGGCAGCAAAAACCGAGTAGGATCTGCGTAATGCTGTCTGACGGCAGATAGGCAGCAAAAACCGAGTAGATCTGCGTAATGCAATCTGACGGCAGATAGGCAACAAAAACCGAGCACAATCTGCGTAATGCAATCTCGTAGCAGATAGGCAAAAAAAAATTGAGCAGGATCTGAGTAATGTAATCTGGTGCCAATTAGGTAGCAAAAACCGAACAAAATCTGTCGTTTCAGCGGATCCTAAATCATTAGAGCGCTCTGCGATCGCGAATGTTAGTAACGCGCGCTGCCGCGACGCGGCTACCACGCGTCAGTACTTTCTCGTAATCAAAAATCATCACGCGCTACTCTAATAAGAGGCGAGCCTGGGAGATGCTTCAATGCAAGTTTCAATGCTTGAGTATAATAAGTATTCTTCGTTGCGGATCAGCTTAAGGGGATGCTGGATACCGACATTACAGTTCATTTTTTTGACAGGATGGATCTTCGAATTGGCTTTACGGATTAAAAAATCCTTTAACAGGTATAAAGTACGCACGAAAACAAATCCAGCTATGCTCAATTAAAGACCGAAAAAGGCGTAAAATTACATAATCACACAGACGCTCACTCAAACATTCACTCGTATAAAAGTTTTACGAGGTGAGCGGCATAAATCGAGAGCATAGCTGGACTTGGACAGAAATAATGAACATTGTGGTAGCGATAAAAATACGAACAATTCTCTAATAAAAAAGATCCATCCTGTCAAACATTTTGAATGCAATATAACCTATAACCTTGTCTATCCTTGTCTATTATCATTGTCTATACAAGGACAGATATAGAATTTTGTCGGTAAAACAGCGACATCGTCGGAGTTCGGCCTTCGGTCCAGGATCCCCTTAAGGGGATCCTAAAGCGAAGGCCGAACTCCGACGATGTCGCTGTTTTACCGACAAAATTACCGACAACCCTACAAATTTTCGCACAGCTCCAGCTTTTTAGAACAGATACACCGCCAAGGTTAGAGTTGACAAGTCGTGAAAACATCAGCTTTATACACAAATTTGGTAGCTTTCATGCACAATGCAACAACAGAGCCGCGTCTGTTGGAGTGTCTACTTTAATTCTGCAAAAGGAATTATAATTCTATACAGCCAATAAAAAGTTGGAGCTCTGCGAAATCATGGAAATCTCGAGCGTATACAGACCGAAAATTTTCGCAAAGCTCCAGATTTTTATTGGCTGTATAGAATTATAATTCCTTTTGCAGAATTAAAGTAGACACTCCAACGGACGCGGCGTGTTGTTTGCATTGTGCATGAAAGCTACCAAATTTGTGTATAAAGCTGATGTTCTCACGACTTGTCAACTCTAACCTTGGCGGTGTATCCACCCTAAACGTAAATATAAATGTCATTATACTTTCTTTCTTCCTCTGCGTAAAATCGATCACAGCCGTATCCGTTTGCGTTTATACTTTAATTCTGGAGAAGGATTTATCATTCCATGCAGTCAAAAAAAACCTGGAGCTTTGCGAAAATTTGTCAATTTGTCGGTAATTTTGACGGTAAAACAGCGACATCGTTGGAACTTTAGGATCCCCTTAAGGGGATCCTGGACCGAAGGCCGAACTCCGACGATGTCGCTGTTTTACCGACAAAATTCTATATCTGTCCTTGTATAGACAATGATAATAGACAAGGATAGACAAGGTTATAGGTTATATTGCATTTAAAATGTTTGACAGGATGGATCTTTTTTATTAGAGACTTGTTCGTATTTTTATCGCTACCACAATGTTCATTATTCCTGTCCGAGTCCAGCTATGCTCTCGATTTATGCCGCTCACCTCGTAAAACTTTTATACGAGTGAATGTTTGAGTGAGCGTCTGTGTGATTATGTAATTTTACGCCTTTTTTGGTCTTTAATTGAGCATAGCTGGATTTGTTTTCGTGCGTACTTTATGCCTGTCAAAGGATTTTTTAATCCGTAAAACCAATTCGAAGATCCATCCTGTCAAAAAAATGAACTGTAATGTCGGTATCCAGCATCCCCTTAAGTGATACCTCATCCAGTATCACATAATGCAGAGATCTGCGAATCGTTTTTTGATCAATTTTAAATTGTTGGATACGTCCTTAATTATTTGTTTTTATGTTTTTAAATAATTGTATTAAATATAATATTTATATTAAATAATTGTATTATGTATAATTGTATAAAAAATACTTATTTTATAAAATATATATACCTATACACGAAACTTCAATTATGTTAAAACTGATTAAGAACGATATAACGTAATAAGAAAATTTTGGTAATTATGCACTCTAGGGGACACCCCTCCAATGACCTTGACCTTGACATATGTTGTGACCTTCTGAGTGACCTTCAGAAGGTTTTAGTTGGCGGTCATTGTTTACTAAAAAGTTATAAACAAAAAAATTTGTAAAATATAGCAGTTGTTTTAAGTATTATAAGATATATATGTATATGAGACTAATATTTATATTATAAAGTAACATCACGCCGATGACCTTCGGCCCCCTCACCCGCACCCCCCCTCCCAACCCTGTACAGGGTGGACCTCGCTTCAATTTACAATGCACATATACTTGTAAGCGCGCCACTAACCTATAGGTTAGTGACGCGCTTTACAAGTATGCTCGCTTCAACTTTCAAGATGTGCTTTGTAAGTTGAAGCGATATACTTTTGGTATATTAGTCTCTCATATATACATATATCTTATAATACTCAAAATAACTGCTATATTTTACAAACTTTTTTTGTTTTTTACAAACTTGTTAATAAACAATGACCGCCAACTGAAACCTTCTGAAGGTCACTCAGGAGGGTAACCTTTACAACATATGTCAAGGTCAAAGTCATTGGAGGGGTGTCCCCTAAAGTGCATAATTACCAAAATTTTTTATTGTTTTCTATCGTTGGCGGTTATCAGGAAATAAAAATAATTTATGTATAGCAGTACATATTAAATATTTATAATTAACCTTTACTTTATACCTTTATCAGTCGATTTTAATTAAAATAACAAATTTTGCACGGTTTTTGGCATCAATTTGGCCCCACATTATGTTAGCAAGCTTTGTCTACAAAACACAAGCTTAATGCGGACCTATGGTTTTGGTGTAGGATTTTGATCGAGTTTGCTGTCAATCTGCGCGCAAGCTGCTAACATTTTGCTTACTGGGTACATACGCACAACTCGACCGCGGAATACTATTAAAACGTGACCGTTCTTTCAATGAAATAAATGCACATCAAAACAATTTTGAGAACATTTCTAGCGAGATTTCAGAGTATGAAAAGAGCTATCATGTGGTGTTTTATCTTAACAAATTGTTTAGAGGTGAGCCATGTTCGGTAATTACCGTGTCACTTCTCGTGGGCAAGTAGAGCAGATTAAGCTGAATAGAAAAGTCCTTTAAACGTTTTTGTAAGTTTCTCAGTAATGAATGAGATGTTAATTAATAAAGGTCTGCGAATCACATACAGTATACGTCCGTGCGGTTCGACGAGAAGAATTAGCTCAGCGCTCACAGTTGCTAGGCGCGCAGCGAAACATTAGGAGGAGCGCTCTGTAAGCATTACGCGTCGCTCGCGTATAGCCGGTGTGGTTTACAGATCGCTTCTCTTAATACGTGCATCCAGTAACACGATCGCTCACTGAGCGACCAATTGTAATTAAACACGATTGGTTGGATCCAAAAATAAAAACCAATAATAACATTCTATTGCTACTTAGCCGCTCAGTGAGCGGTCGTGCTACTGGATGCCCATAGGCCCGTATTCATAGTCGAGTCTCAAGTCAACACTTAAGACAGTCTTGATCAAGTCAATCTTATTCAATCCAGACCATCTTAAGATCAGTAGATTTTATAATCGTGAAATAAGTCGATCTTCGTCAAGAAATTGTCGGTCAAGTAAGACTTATTTGATTTGAGATCGACTTGGCAAAGTCATTCTTAAGACCATGTTTATTCTCGATTCGGCTGTTTCCGTAATATTTCCTCCAATAAGAACATGATTCACTGATTCAAGAAAAGCGCGAGTTTTGGACGGAACGCGTGTTACAATGTTAGTAAAGAATGTAGACGCCAAAGGGCGTCACGTTCACACTTTAAGGTTAAATAAATATTGGATTTTTCTTTTCTATTTTATTTGCACATATACTCACATGTATAAACTTTTATTTCTAATTTTTGTATATCATTATATATATACTAATTAATGTTGTAACTGTATGCAGTTAAACTCTTTCAAATACTATTTTTTTTAAATTGACTATTTCTTCCTCAGGCTTTAATTTAATTTTATACCAAATTGTGTTTAAATTAACCATGGCTATTGTATTTTTTATAGGGATATGCAACGAAGAAGCATAAAATATCGATATTTTTTATTGACAGTATTGACTAAAATTAATATTATAATTATTATTATAAATATTTAGAATTAATAATTGTCAACATTTTACTCAATAACGGCTATCCTATTGACTGGATATTTAATGAAATTAGTATATAAGAGAAAGCTAATATCTAATAAGTCTGTAATATCGAAAGACAACACTACTAAAATGGATAGCAATAGAAAATTTCTTGTGCCTACTTTCTTTTAATTTGGCCACTAAACGTATTACGTCAGTAATTGATAAATCAAAATTCTCAATGAGATATACCGTTTAAACAAGCTTAGCAGGTTCATCAAACCCCGCAAAGATAGGAACTCTACAAAGATAGAAACTCCCCGCTTGCTCATGAACAATAATGTGGACTACAAAATGCAAAACCTCCTGCAAAAACTCCTGATGTTTCTTATGTGGGCTAAGCCATGAGACAGCTGGGTACCAGATTGAATGAAATAATTTTAAAGTAGATGTATACCCAGCTAACACAGTCTGTAATCGCAAACGTTGGCAACAAATTATGTTTGCCGAAACGCCGCAAATGGGAAACATAATTTGGTATTGTCAATCCTGTTAGCACACTTCCGTCAATATCCAACAACCTTTGTCGGCAAAATATATGACAGAATAGCAGTTAACAGCAAGCAGATACCGAACATATTGACGGCAGATTGATGGCATATGCTAAGCAGTTTTGCTATTGCAAACAGTGTCAGCAAACATCTCGTAAAAATATAACAATGTATATTGACAACAGATGGCTCGGATAAGCGAGCGGGTCTGTTGAACGCATTGACGACAGATTCACTACAAATATCAAGCAACTTTGCTATTACGAAAGTGTCAGCATTTGTCACGCAAGAATGCAACAGCATCTGTTAGTCAAACATTTCAAAATACACTATATCGACACCACTAGGCGGCGCATGGACAGATAATTTTCTCGTATTTAAAAGACATCCTGCCGCAAATATAAGAAGGATACCGACGACCTAAAAGCAAATCCAGTTCGTAACTAGAGGTTCTCTTTGTGCAAGAAGAGAACCAAGAAACAAAAATATTTTTCAACTAATAAAATTATAATTTTATTAGTTGAAAAATAATTTTGCAATTTGTTAAGGATACTTTAGTAAGAATACTTTAGCCATAAAATAACTAATAAAATTTGCTCACAATAAGAGCATAAAATATGCTGTGCTAGCAAATTACTTTTTCTAAACAATACAACAAATTTGCGACATTTATTGGGACAGATTTGGTCTACGTTTGATGCCAATCGGCTGCCGCTTTGCAGTAAACAAATCTGTCCTCAATTTGTTGTGTCAATCCGACGTCGTAATGTTGTTGTCAGATTTGCTCTGGTGTTGTCGTCAATTTGACTGCAGAATATGTTCTTAAAATTTCGTTCATATGGAGAGCAATTGCGGACACAGTAGGCCCTGGCTTTGGCATTATCGTTTTGCTGGAATTTGTTTCCCTTTTGGTAACATCCCACAACCAAAATGTTTGCTGGGTATAGATCTAATTCAGTGTTATCCGAACACATCCTGCAGTTTAATCATGTATTCGTTTGAGATAATCTAACCTAACCTGACAATAAAAAGAATTTTGGATTTCGAACTTAATTACCAAATAAAACTGATATCTGAAATGGTACATATCAAGAAGTAAATTAATGGAATTAATTCCGTTATTGGAAAATTTTTTGATTTTTTATCTTTTTTTTCCTCCTTCGTCTTCTTTATCCTTTACTAGAAAAATACATGAATATTTTGAAGGATAAAGTTCCGAAAAGCCCATACCTCCGATTGTTCTGAAATTTTGTATACTATTATATTTTGATATGCTAATTATAAATATGTCAATGAAAATTGGCGCAAAGGTCATTTTCTAGGTAAAAATAAAAAAAAATTTTTTTGCATATTTTTTAATTTTCTAAATAAATATACATTTTAGTACAAAAAGTTTCAAATAAAAATTGTACGTCTCTTGAAAACGCAACTTTTATATTCTATACGCTATTACTGTAAAAGCAGTACTTAACAAGAAAAATACAAATAAACATTCAATTCCATTCACCTGACATGTAAAATCTGTATATCTATTAAATCTTCGCCTTACTAAAGTGATGAGTCTACCATATACTAATAATATTGATACTGAAAAGATTAGCAAGACCCCTACGCAAGGTAGGGCGTTGCCCCTCTCCTCACAACCACCCTGCCTGCCAACGCCTGTTTCACGACAGTTTTTTCTACCAAATTAAGTCTTGTTTTCGTAATGAATGTTGCTTTTGCAATAGAAAAGTGTTATATCAAAGTCGGGGGGGCTCCGCCCCCCCGAACCCCCCGGGCCGGGAGCTTCGCCCCCTGGACCCCCCATTGGAAGATTCAGGTATTTCTAAATAATATAAAACAAAATAATTTTTTGGTATCTCGTTTTTTCTCACATTTTTCTCGGTAAATAATTCTTTTACAGTGATAGCGTATAGAATATAAAAGTTGCGTTTTTAAGAGACGTACAATTTTTATTTGAAACTTTTTGTACTAAAATGTAGATAATTAAAAAATATGCAAAAAACTTCTTTTTCCATTTTTACCTAGAAAATGACCTTTGTGCCAATTTTCATTGACATATTCATAATTAGCATATCAAAATATAATAGTATACAAAATTTCAAAAGTATTTTTTTATTTAGTACTTTTCGAGTTTTTAAGGCTTGAAATTTATAGTACCGCCGGTATTAGCATCACTCAAGGTGTATCCGTCATCGTCCCTCTATTCTCTAAAAGACTATTCTGGACAATTAAACTTGTAACCACGAGTCACAACTCTTCTTTAATCGGAACTACCAGATCATGATGCGAGACAATTTTATTCGGATCAGATGGTATTTATACCGGGGTAATGGTTTTTATCATTATTATCGTATTTATCGATAGAAACATTGCTCCAAAATTTGCAACCTCCACGCGGTACACCTTGGATAATGGTAATGCCGGTGGTACTATAAATGTCAAGCCTTAATAACTTGAAAAGTGCTTAATGAAAAAATACTTTATTATAGTGTTTTGGAAAAATCTCGAGGCTTTTATTGAAAATATTTGAGGTGACCTTGACCTGACCTTGAATAGATCACTCAAGGTCAAGTCCATATTTTCATTATGTGTCCCCCTTGAAAACATACAACTTTTGTCTGAAAAATTTTTCTCTAAAATGCGCCTTTTTCGAGATATTTAGGTGTGTCAATTTAAAAAACACCCTGTATGTATCTCGCAGTGAGCTCTACTTCTTTATTATTTGTGGGTTTCAAATCGCTTTTGTACTGCAACAGTACTTTACATTTCAACAACTCGAAAATCAGTTATTTTGAAGAAAGCAAGTTATAACTTTATGATGGAGCAGAATTCGACACCAGTTACAAATGCATTTGTTTCACGCTTATTTGCTTGCATATCTCTTTCTTTTCCTATCTCTTTCTAAGGCAAGTCGCATATGGAGCAATATGCAATCTATGGTGGACATTGTCTTTTGAATTAATCGGTGATATTTTTTTATTTCCCGTAAACTAACACAATAGTAATATATTTCTGATGCAATCGTTTGGCGTATTTTGTAATATTTCTATGTGACAATACATTTCAGATAAAATAATCTGCCTACATTACCTCTTGCATATGACGTATTTTGTAAGATTTCTATACAGGGTGATTCAAAAGTCAGTGCCAACATTTTAAGGGGTCGTAGAGGGGGCACAACAAATACTTTTTGTTAAACAACATAGGGTCGGCGTCGCATCGTTATCCCAGTAAGCGACGCGAAAGTCGAAAGGGTATGTTGATGGTTCGCCGTTCCGAGCTTTGTTCACAGGTCAATGGTGATCATTTTAAGCAACTCCTGTAACTACGGGGGCGGGTAGGCATCGCTATCCAGCAAGGCGATGTATTGTGTGCAGCGCAGCCCTTCCGATCTTCGCGTCGCCTACCGGGATAACAACACGACGCCGACCCTATGTTGTTTAACAAAAAATATTTGTTGTGTCCCCCTTTACCACCCCTTAAAATTTTGGCTTTTAAATCACTCTGTATACTAAATGTAGCGCTTAGCGCGGGCTTAATAGCTAGTTACATTATACAGGGTGTCCGCGTATAAGTAGCCACCCCATTTTATCTCGCAAACTACAGGAGATAGACACAACAAATATAATATCAAATTAAATGGTTTTAATTGAACCCTATTGTGAACTCTATTGTGATTGCTTATAAAAATTATCTATGTTAGAGAACGGAGTAGTACGCATAATTTTTTTACTGTAATGTGAATATTTTGATATAATAAAAGTTGTAGCGTTCTTTCTAAGGAATACAACGATGTATGATATAACATATTTATCTTATAAATTATACGAGTTTTGTTAAGTCAAAGTTTCGCGGGTGACTACTACCTTTTCAGTTTCAGTCCTGCGGTGGCTAAGTTCTGACTCTCGCATTAGCGATTGAAGTATGATAGATGTCACGTCAATCGCTAATGCGAGAGTCGGAACTTAGCCACACCGCAGGACCGAAACTGAAAAGGTAGTAGTCACCCGCGAAACTTTGACTTAACAAAACTCGTATAATTTATAAGATAAATATGTTATATCATACATCGTTGTATGCCTTAAAAGGAACGCTACAACTTTTATTATATCAAAATATTCACATTACAGTAAAAAGTTATGCGTACTACTTTGTTATCTAACATAAATAATTTTTATAAGCAATTACTATGCTCACAATAGAGTTCAATTAAAACCATTTAATTTGATATTATATTTGTTGGGTTTATCTCCTGTAGTTTGCGAGATAAAAAGGGGTGGCCACTTATACATGGACACCCTGTATAGTACATCATATAGTTCCCTGCCTGTATGTGTGTCTATTTGCATTATAAATCGAAATTTATACCCTTCTTGATAATATGTGGAACCAGTATAACTTACACATATGTATAGTCATTTATGTGATGACAATCAGGTATGGACATTTAGGCGCAACAAACTTATTTTAAATTATTTATCTATTAAATCATATTAAATCGAACGTTTTGGTCCTTCTTTTGGACCTCAAATAAAAAATTAATAGAGAGTCAGCTCAATCATTCCAGGTACAGACATTTAGGCAAAACAAACTTATTTTAAAATTATTTATCTATTAAATTATATTAAATCAAACGTTACCGTCCTTCTTTTGGATCATCCTCAGCGTATGGAATACATACACACATACGGACATTTTTTTAAATGTGATTTTTTGATGTTTTTGATTATTCTGAACACATTGGCATAGAAAACTAACAAAAAATTTTACGAAAACAAAGCTTTTTCTTAAAAAAATTAAACCCATCGTCGCCATCTCCGAATTAAAAAGTAGAAAAATTTGAGTATAACCAAATTAAATTTCTTAATCGACGAAGCTGGCAATCACTCCTGACGGTCACAATCGTCAGGACACTTAGACCAAGATTTCGGTCCTTCCAGCAAAACGCCTAAATTTAAGCAACTTAAATTAAGATGGAAAAATTTTCTCTCCCTTCCCTAATTAAATCGATATCGATTTAATAATCACTGTAAAAACGTATTGCGAAAAATATTACCCCAGCCAGGGCTCAAACCTGGAATCTCCCGCATTCCGTTCGGGTGTCTTAACCAATTCGACTACCGGAGCATGTGGTAATATTTATCGCAATAGTACATCTAAACAATCGTAAGATGGAACACCGATATTTACGTCGACGGTGTATATTCAAACACGATGAGATACATTTACTTCGCCAGTGTATAAATAACCAAATTAAATTTCTTAATCGACAAAGCTGGCAATCACTCCTGACGGTCACAATCGTCAGAACACTTAGACCAAAATTCCGGTCCTTCTATCAAAACGCTTAAATTTAAGCAACTTATCGATATCGATTTAATTAGGGAAGGGAGAGGGAATTTTTCCATCTTAATTTAAGTTGCTTAAATTTAAGCGTTTTGATAGAAGGACCGGAATCTTGGTCTAAGTGTCCTGACGATTGTGACCGTCAGGAGTGATTGCCAGCTTCGTCGATTAAGAAATTTAATTTGGTTATTTATACACTGGCGAAGTAAATGTATCTCATCGTGTTTGAGTATATAATTATTTACTTTTAGAGGAACACCTCCGAACGACTTTGATCTTGACATATGTTGTCAAGGACATGACCCTGAGTAACTTTTCCTTGTAACTTAATCGGCGGTTATTGTTTATTAAAAAGTTATAAACAAAAAATATTTGAGAACTTTGCCAGTGCGTTTTAGTTCTAAACGAAGTTATTTTAACCTAAACTAATTGTGTGGGCGGAAAAGTATATGCGTGGTTGTAGTGGGTTCCGTCCCCACTGCGGGGGCGGGGCTCCACCTCCAAAAAAACTAACCTAACTCAAACCAATTGTTGTATGTGTGACTCACTCACACAATTGGTTTGGGTTAGGTTAGTTTCTTTTGGAGGTGGAACCCCCCAGGGGGGGGGGCGAACCCACTGCAACCATGACGCACATACTTTTTTACCTACACAACAATTGGTTTGGGTTAGGTTAGTTTTCTTGGAGGTGGAGTTATATTTTCGCGTGCACCTCCTATTTTATTGTACCGTCGCGCCCAGATAGTAGAAAAAAATAAAAGAACAACAATTGGTTTGGGTTATTACTTTCTTTAGCACTGACACAAACTGCCAAATTTCTCAAACTTTTTTGTTTATAACTTATTAATAAACAATGACCGCCGATTAAGTTATAAGAAAAAGTTACTTAGGGTCATGTCCTTGACAACATATGTCAAGATCAAAGTCGTTCTGAGGTGTTCCTCTAAAAGTGAATAATTAAAAAATTTGGCACCGGTTTCAAGAACATCGGTCCATTAATGAATGAGTAGTTCGCGGTCAGACAGACAGACAGGCATTAGACACGTATATATGAAGGGGTTAAAGCTATAGTGATGTGAGTCACTTTTTTTTACCACTTTTTCTTTCTTTTTCTTTCAACATATCTGCATGTGTAGACTGCACCTATAAACTCAACTAGATAGGCTAAAAAAAGTGACTTACACCACTATGGCTTTAACCCCTCCATATATAGATTATACATAGACTTATATAGATAGACCGCCCCCTGCCGTAAGAGCACGCGTCGGAAGACCTACGGTGCAGACATAGCCGTGGATCTAGTCCTCTCTCTTTCTTCTGATCGCTTGGTGGGGATAGAAGTCTAGAGTGGGGACTAGTAGGGAATAGCCGGGCCATGATACAAAGACAAGGGTATGCTCACTTGGTGGTAACCCATTGCGCAGAAATACGGAATAGTGGGGATGTCACCATACGTACGTCATACTCGACTGTTTCCGGAACGGTTCGAGCAGGTTCGGCTCGAAATATGGCTGCTGTTTATCACTGTCAGCAGTCCACAGCAGTCTACAGCTGTATTTATTAAAATAAATTGTGCGGTTAGTCTACAGCTGTATTTCGTGGCTTCGATCACGATAACTCGGGTAGTATACAAGAGAATGAGTTAAGCGCGGCCCTAACACAAATGGGCTACAGGCTCAGTCCGGAGTTTATTCAATTTCTCATAAAAAAAAGCGATCTTTGTGGTCATCAGTCTATTACTATCGACCAGTTCATAGTATTGTGTGTTCAAATACAGAGGTTTACAGGTAATTAGATATATTTATATAAAAGGAAGAAAATTTTGTGATAATTATGATATTGCTTACTAATCTACTTAGAGATCTAACTATAAACACTTGTACATACATGTAATAGTTTTATAATATTTAGCATAATTTAAGCATGTTTGTTTAACAAAAATATGTTGTGTGTTACAGAGGCATTTAGGAAAAGAGACTCTGATCAAACTGGATCGATCACTATTGGATTTGAAGATTTTCTGGGAGTAGCTCTTAGCTGCAGCATATAACGGCTTTATATTTTAATAATAATACAGTTAAATAACTTATTGCACTTGTGTATGCTGAAAAGCAATTATTGTTTAGCTTATGCTACAGGTGCTCTATTTTTCTATCTTAGAAGATAATGTAGAACATGGGTTCTTAGGGTTATAAGAGATCTGTTTGTACTTGTACATTTCTATTTTCTTCGCCACTAAGCTGTTAGTAAGTTTTATTTATGCTTAGTTATAATGACAAAGTAAGATAAGATTGTTAATAAATATGAGAAGCGCTAAAATTATGCTTTGTACCGATTCCGCTGACCAATACCTCAAATGACAATGAAAAGCGTTTATTTTACATTTATGCACATTATTGAAGACTTAACATAGCATTAAAATAAAAATAAATATTACATGACAATGTAAGATGCGTTGAGCAACATATCCCATGTTCGAACACGAACATATATCCGAGTTCGTGTAATTAATCGGCAGATATGTGAAAGCAATAGAAAAAAAAATAGAAGAAAAAAATTAGTAAAATTTACTAACAATAAAATATTTTAATACACATCTTTGTTGTTTTATTTTCCTGGAATACATTTCTTTAATTATTATTTTAAAATTTATTAATTCAATATTAAATTATTTAATTTAATGTTTTATTCCTTAATCCCTTAATTTCGCTTTTTATACATTTTTATTTAAATAATAATTTATCAAATTAATTTATTGCCCATTTCATTTATATATTTATTATTTATTTAATTAACACTGTTAACAATTTTAATACTTTATTGATAAAATATACTTTATTAATAAAATATTATTATATATATATATATATATATATATATTATATATTATATATACAATTTAGCCGTCAAAGAACCTCAAATATATACTTTTTATCCCACATCTTAGTAAAGTATTTCGTATTAACGTATGTACTACATTATAGAAATTTTACAATAATGTATAACTTTTATGCAATGACGTCTAAACAATGGCAAAATAGTAACTTTCTATAATGTGTATTGTAAAGAATGATAGTAACTTCGAATTTACCGCATAACGATGACGTATGAATGGTGACAATTCTGATTGGCCGTTGACCGTCACGTGATTTATATATGCGCGTAAGCATACCCTTGTCTTTGTATCATGAGCCGGGCTATAGTCTTCTATCCCCACCAAGCGATCAGAAGAAAGAGAGAGGACTAGATCCACGGCTATGTCTGCACCGTAGGTCTTCACCGTACTCTTACGTCAGGGGCCGATCTATCTATATAAGTCTATAAGATTATATATCTAGGTATATATTACCCGTACAAAATTACCTTTTACAAAAAGGTAGAAAAAAAAAACGCCAAGCACGCGTGGTGTACCTTGAAAAAGTCGAAGTAGTTATCTTTGTACCTCGAAAAAATCCAAGTAATATCTTTACCTTAAAACAACCAAAGTAATATATTTACCTTGAAAAAATCGAAGTGATATATTTATTACAAAAAAAAAGAAATGATATCTTTAAATTATGCGCCAATTAATATATATTATATCGAAAAATAACTAGTTTTTAAAAAAAATGTATTCCCATTAAAGTGAAAAAATTAATATAAAATGTGAAAAATTTTAGTAAAAAAAACTTGGCGCTGCTAAACGTAATAATATATATTAATGAAAAAATTTCTATAAATGCAAAAAGTACTTTAAATTAATGTGTGAAAATCTTTACATTCACATTGTAATTATTAATTTAATATTTTAAATTAGTTACTTATTGCTTTCAAATATTTTAAAATTTTGCAGCGCCAAGTTTTTTTTCACTAAAATTTTTCACATTTTATATTAATTTTTCACTTTAATGGGAATACATTTTTTTTTAAAACTAGTTATTTTTCGATATAATATATATTTAATTGGCGCATAATTTAAAGATATCATTTCTTTTTTTTTTGTAATAAATATATTATTTCGATTTTTTCAAGGTAAATATATTACTTTGGTTGTTTTAAGGTAAGATATTACTTGAATTTTTTCGAGGTACAAAGATAACTACTTCGACTTTTTCAAGGTACACCACGCGTGCTTGGCGTCTTTTTTTCTACCTTTTTGTAAAAGGTAATTTTGTACGGATATCACCCCTTTTTGTTACAGATACATCAAACGCCATAATGACTATCGACATTGACATTTATGTCTGATAAAATTAAATGTAAATATTTTTTGTATTATAACTTACAAGAATTATATCTGAGAGTTTGACATCCTTAAATGTGCAGTGTAGTTTGTATAAATTTTATAAATCATTTAAAAAATTAAGACACAAAATATGAATATATTAGGCAAAGTCAAGTTTGTCGAGAGCATATTATGCAGTGTTTGTTAATAAATTTTGTCGAAAGAACAACAGATTTGATACAGAAATTTGGCATGTACGATGCTATTGTCAGAATGTTATAGTAGATAATATATGTATAGTAAAGTTTGTTAACAAATAAGACAATTAATAATTTATAATACAAACTACACTGCACATTTAATTAAGGATGTCACTATCAGATATAATTTTTGTGTTATAATACTAAAAATGTTTTGATTTAATTCTATCAGATATATTCGATAGTCATTATTAGAGAAAGAGAAAGAGAGAGAGGAGAGAGAGTGAGAGAAACGCGAGCGGGGAACGCGAGCGGGGAACGCGAGCGTGACCGCGAGAAAGAGCAATACGTACGATAGATATAACCTCGCCATCCTCGCTCAGGGTGTATCCCAGGAACCAGCCATCCACAAGGCGCGAACTCTGTCACTCTAGCACTCATGTACTCCGTTCGGAGTGTTCGGACGCGACTACGCGGACGGAATATTTCTCGACGACGCGGACGTCTGAAGCGGCTAATTATATGTACGAGTTTGACTCGCGAGTCCGGCTCGGCGAGCTTGATTCGCGAACCGGACTCGATCGTTTTTCACCACACACACACACACACACACACTCCCGAATAGTCTCGATTCTATAAACGTTGATCCCGTTGATCTAATCTCGACGACGCGACGCGGACGTCTAAAGCAGCCCATAACATGTACGAGTTTGATTCGCGAGCCAGACTCAAACGTTTTTCACCACACACACACCCTCGAATAGTCCCGAAATTGGCTCGTCGGACGCCGAGCCCGTCTCGTAACATCTCACCCACGAACGAGTGGAAACCGAGCCGAGCCGGACTCGCGAGTCTCGCGACGTGTATGGGCCACTTTACGGTTATGTTTACTTCTGTCACTCACATGTGATCGATCGATCGAACTAACGCATCTCTACGCGAAATTAGAGACTAGCGCCGCATAACGGCAAGGGTATGAACGCCACAAGAAAATCAGACCCCCCCAGCAGCGCCGCCGCGCGCCGTGGCGAACACAGCAACAGTAATACGTCGACGTTCTTAATTGTAAATTTTCAGCTTTGAGTTTTGCATCGCAATATCTCGCTCGTAGAACACGTAGTGGAAAAATAAAAACACTTTTCTTATATAAATTTGGTCCAAGCTTTACGATAAGCCTAGTTAGAAACTTGATCCGTCACTGGTTATCGAGATCTAAAAATCTCGGTACTCGCAACTCGTCGCGTCGCGTATATAGAGCCACGGCTGTCTCGCTCCGCGCGTACTTGGCGCGAGACACTACCGTGTCTCTTGATATTATATATATACCGGGGACGGGTTAATTCCAGTACTGGAAGTATCCTAAATGTTTATAAGAAACTTCGAAAATGTGAATGTAATCAAAATTTACCGACATTTTGTGGAGGCGTTCGTTTGGGGCGGGATCATAAATGACACGTCCGCTATACATTACACCGTCTATAGGTGATATTAGGTACAACCAAATCTTAGAAAAAAAGAGAAAGAGAAAAC
>JASTWR010000484.1:50000-130448 GCA_030770355.1 Harpagoxenus sublaevis | reverse complement strand
TCTGTTACTTGCCGTCATAATTTATTAATTTTGGGCGCCCTCCAAAATTGCGTTGGATAATGCGCTCTGTAAATTTCCATCTGTTTCGGATAATGCTACCGTAAAAATAGATGTTACTATTTCCTTTGTATGTGTAATGCTTCTGCAGAATATTAATTGCCCAATTTGTACATATAGGGGAAGTGTGTGTAAAACGGCTCCCTTAAGGAATAAATTGATTTTACTTCTAAAGGAAACCATATTTGGATTCAAAATACCGTCAGAAGTTTTCATTGACATCTTTGTTAATTGAAAAAGTTGAATATAAGCATCCCTTAAATTTTCAAAATTAGTAGCAAACAAAAACCTGCAGACATGCATTTTGGCCGTTTTACCCACACCCTATGGGTGAAACGGCCCCGGTATATAATTTATTTCTATTTTATATATATCTTTGTGGTATACTTATTTTATATATTGTGATAGAAACTACAAAAAGGTAGGCTTACTTTAAATAAATTTGGACATATTTCAATAGGTAAATAATTAATTTTTTTTTTTGCAAAAGTCACAGATAAAATTTCCTGTCTCGGCGCAGCCCTCATGGCACCATTTCCTACAGAAAATGCACTAAATTAATTTTTTTTGTTTACTAAACTGAAGTAATTTTCTCCACAAAAATGACATTCAACGTCCTCCTCTTTGTCTTACCTACAAGTAAGCTGGTTGGCCGTTTTACCCACAATTGCAAAAATATCAAAAAGGTCTAAACAAAATTTTTACTTAACTTTAAATAAAAAATTTCTGAAAATATTTGGCTTTCAGGATCACTACAGATATTTAAAAAAATATAAGCGATTAGGAACATCGCATGGGAAAGAGAAGAACACTTAATAAAGCTTGGTCTTACCTTAGATCAGACGTAACGAAAGTAGGAAAATTGCGCAAAATTGCGTTTTGCGTCCGTACGAAGTTTGTTATTGATACCAAAATGCACGAGGCACGTCTGTGACATGTGGGCAACTTAACCTACTGAGTCGCCCGACGACAGCACTGCGTATTTTTGAGAAACTAGGGGGAGGCCGTTTTACTCGGCGGGGCCGTTTTATACACATTTCCCCTACAGGGTGTCCCAGAATAGATAGTAAAAAAAGGAGGCATATTCTATAGCTCAAAAGAAGGTAAAATTGTCTTATAAACTTATGCTCGGAAACGCTCCCCCTCTGAGCTACACCCTCCCAGAATTCCGAAAAAATTCGAATTTTTTGTATATTGTTTAAACTTGGGCTTTGAATTTTTCGAAAATTGGTACATATTCTTGTGCGTTTTATTCATTTCTTTTGTAAAAAATTGTCTAACAAAATTTCGAAGGGGGTTTTAAGGAAGGGGCTACATTTCAATGTAAAAACTTATGTGTAGATACAATAAATTTGAAATACGTTAATATTTTATGACAAAAAATAAAAAAGGGTAATTATGCACTTTAGGGGATGCACCTCCGTTGACCTTGACCTTGACATATGTTGTCAAGGTCACCCTCCTGAGTGACCTTCAGAAGGTTCTAGCCGTCGCTCGTTTTTTATTAAAAAGTTAAAAACAAAAAAAGTTTGAAAAATATAGTAGTTATTTTGAGTATATTGAAAGGCATAAAAGAGTAATATGTATGTAAAAGTAGTACATGTATGAACGAAGGAACGTTATTTAAAGTAGCGAATTGTTAGTAAATATATTAAATAGTCTTTTTGTTAAAGCAGAGAATGGTTGATATAGAAAAGTATACAGGGTGTTAGAAAGTCTGGAAACGGTCAAATATCTCGAAAACAAGACATTTTAGGAAAAATGTTTCATACAGAAATTGTAGGGTTTAAAAAGATCTGTTTACTGACTTTATCAGTTTAATCTTAGGTGGCGTCGTTTAGGTCAAGTCAGGGTCACTTTAAATTTTTTAAATTGGACCCTTTATTCTTTATTGCATATTCTTGTAGCCCTTGTCGAGAAGTTTTCAAAACATTATAACAAAACTCTCTTTCGTTAAAAATGTCCTGAAATATTTCAAATTTTGTCATTAAATTTTTAATATAAAATATGAAATATCTCGTAAAGTATTCACTTTTCGTTGATTTTATCTTAATACTTTTATGCGTAGAATAATGAAAAGAATCGATTGTTGTAAAAAAAACAGAAAAATTATGTTAAAAAAAATTGATTGCATTTTGCAAACGCATCCACTTTTACATGCAAATGTAAAAATTAATATTATTGTTCGATTTCTTTCATTATTCTACGTATAAAAGTATTAAGGTAAAGTCATCGAAGAGTGAATACTTTACGAGATATTTCATATTTTATATAAAATTTAATGACAAAACTTGAAATATCTCACAAAATTTTTAACGAAAGAGAGTTTTGTTATAGTGTTTTAAAAACGTCTTGACAAGGGCTACAAGAATATGCAATAAAAAATAGGGGGTCCAATTTAAAAAATTTAAATGACCCTGACTTGACCTAAACGACGCCACCTAAGATCAAACTGATAAAGTCAGTAAACAGATCTTTTTAAACCCTGCAACTTCCGTATGAAACATTTTTCCTAAAATGTTTGTTTTCGAGATATTTCATCGTTTCCAGACTTTTCTAACACCCGATATACAATTTATATATTAGAAAGCATAAATACAAATTATTCTCTGCTTTAATTTATTAAAAGCATAAATTGTTAATCTGTTTTTTTAAAGCAGTGAATTGCTGATGTATTAAACGTCCTTTTGTTAAAGCAGAGAATAGTTGGTGAATATACAAAGTATTCCCTGCTTTGAAATCATGGCAAAAGCATGTAAAAGCTTTGTTAAAGCAGAACATAGTTGGTTATTAACAAAACAATATTCAATGACCACCTTCAATGACCAACTATTCTCCGCTTAAACAAATTATTTTTGTTACAGATATTAAGCGTTAAAGTTGACAAAATAGAGTAATATAATAATTTATGGATATACATTTTAATAGTTTATTACATTTTATATAATTATAGAGAATAAATGTTATGAAAATCTGTAGATGATTTTTTATAGTAGACAATTCATATCTTACACTTTTAATTTTATAATAAACAAAAAAGTAGTTCTAAATAAAAGATATATCGTGATCTGTTATACAATATAAAATAATAATTTTAAAAATAATCGTTAGTTTTTTATATATAAAAAGATTTGTTTTTTTGTACGAAATAATAATTAAATAATAATTATAATTAAAATAATAACTGTGCAATAATGTCCTCTTTTCTCATCAGCATTTACTGCATAAATCTGATTATTGTTATTATTTCTATTTTCTATTTCTATCATATCAAATTGTCAGAAAAGGTTGTATTATTCGAATGAGTTACCGACCGAAAGGCGGTAAGGCAGAAATCATAGCTCGAATCGGATGGCTCTCGTGAACGCACCACGGAAGGCGGGCGGCGCCCCTTCCTGGCTCGCTACGCTTGAAATTAGACAAGTCGGAGCGGGTGAACTCGGAATGTTCATACCGAAAAGGAGGAACGATTTCCTGATTCCGGTTACGGTCGTCGAACAGTGACGACGTACGCGTGTCGATTCCTGAGAATCTTTGTGTAACAGTCGAGTCATATTTCTCGTTGCGAGTGCGAAACAGATTACCACAGACACACCGTCTAGCCAATCTTCCGATCCAGAGGAACCGAGGAGATTACGGACTTGGATGGGACCGACTGACTTCGAGATTGAGAGGTGGGGACGTCGTAACGCCGTCGCCATCTTATCGAGACGATCCTCCCGGTATAACCGAGGACGGATATTCTATTCTTACGAGGCGGTATCTCGGTGTCCTCTCTAGTAGGCACCGAGAGAATTCAACATGAGGTAAGGAGACTGACTCTGATGCGGTAATGCCGAGGATTACGTCTAGAAGTACTAATCCGTCGGTTCGCTTTCAGATCTGTCTCTCATTTCTTTCTACGAAGCCTAGAAGTGCTTCGTAACCGAGCAAGGAGCGAGACACGTGTAAACGTGTAATTCACTGACGAGATACCTATACGTATCGCTGTGCTAGTTACGCACATCTTGAGATGAACGTTCATGACTTTCCTTTCTTTTCTTTGTTACGTGTCGAAACGAGCGTGATAGTATATTCTATCTCGTTCTTTCCTTTGTTAACAATCGAGCGCTCGATCACTGCGTATGCGACCTTGCAAGGTATATATCATATTTCTTTTGTATTCATTGCGGCATTTCTGTGTTTGAGAATCGGATCAATCTTTGACTTGACAACGTGTTGGTATAACCAACCGTTGCTGTATTTCTTAACGGAACAGCATTACTGCTTTCGAGATATTGTAAAATTGACAAGTTCTAATCTGTCGATGAGACTAACGACACGAGCTGTGATTTCTTCATTGAGATGTGATTTCAAGTACAATTCGTATTCAAAATAAGTTGTAGTATTATTGCGAGAGTTTATGATTCTATTACAACAGTCATTAAAATTAGTATATATTCATTCAGTTGATTTATGAAGTTACAGTCCACTAAGTTTCTTTCAAGATTGGTTTATTCTCTGATTATATGGTTTATATTATGTATATTGCGTTTATGATTCTAATGTTTATGATTGAATTTCAATATGTTATGTATAACCGATAACGCCGCTTAGAGCGCGGATATATTTATATGTACTGATTCTGATTTATACTGCCATTTATGATTTATATTCTATTCACATGTTTTCTTATGATTGATTGTTCATATATTCGATATGTATAATTTTGTAAAGAATACTGGCAAGGTTTTTCGGCAGTTTCCCTTGCCCTTGCGGTGTATACTGGTATTCTTTTGATTACTTCTGCCGATTGATTTCTTTATTTGATATTAAAACAAGATTCAAAATTCAACGAAAGTCGTTTCAATGTGTTGCTTCCTCACATATATATTCACGAGTCCAGACTTAAGATAAGTTTGTACATAATTTTGGTCCTTCGAGCCGGATAAATGAATCCGGACTCAGAGTTTGAGTTACAGATTAAATTCAGAATTGTGAAATCAAATATAGTTTGAAAGTCGAATCGAATGATAGAGAGATTTATTGTTACATTCTTTCAAGTAACGTCCGGATTTGAGGAGCGACACATTGAATATCTCATAGAGTGTATATCGGAACAAAGATACAGTTGTAAGGTGCGATTCACGAGAGCTATCTTTAACTTTGACAAACATGGAGCCTAATCAGATAATCGAACGGTTGAATCAACAACTTGTGTTGAGTCATTCAATTTCTACCGCCTATGATAACTTTGTTGGAGACGGGTTATCAAGATTTACGAAACAACGAGTCGATTTCCATCTTTCTTTGTTACATGATACGTGGAGTTCGTTCAGTTCAGCTCACGACGCGATTCTGTTGTCTCTGGTCAAGCTCTCGGATGAGAACGGCCAGTTAATTCGGACACATTCATATTTCGCGGATCAGTTGTTCTCCGTGACTCACATGTGTTATCTCGCAGCAGTTGAGCAGATTAATTCTAGTCTCAACACCAACCAACCGAGTATTACCGGATCTTCTACGATCCAATCTTTACCTAACGAGGTCCAAGCACCTACCGGTTATCATAGCCAACACGCACGCTTACCACGGATTAACATCCCTAAATTTGACGGCACTCCATCTGAGTGGCTTAATTTCAGAGATTTATTTTCCTCTCTTGTCCTATCGAATTTGACTTTGACATCTGTCGAGAAACTGCAGTATTTGAAAACCAGTTTGATCGGTACGGCCGCTCATTTAATTAAGAACACAACGCTCACTTCTGAGAACTTTTCTAAAGCATGGGAATCGTTAGTGTCATTTTATGACAACCCACGCATTCAAGTCAATACCGTATTACAATCCTTAGTCGACCTCAAACCTGTGAACAGGGAATCTGCTGTTGAATTGGAAGGTTTGTACACTTCGTTCTCCAAATCTACAGAACATTAGAAACGCTGCAACGCCCCGTTGAAACGTGGGACGACTTTCTTGTTTTTATGACTGTTCAAAAGCTAGATTCTGAATCTGTTAAAGCTTGGGAGAACACATTGGGATCTTCAAAAGTTCCCCCATCATGGCAAAAGTTTAGTGAATTTCTGATCACTCGTCTTTTCTCGCTTAAAGCCTACGAGAAGTCTCGTAATAGCAAGACTGCATCAAAACAAGTTAAGGCTACTGCCAAGGCTCATTACCAAGGAAATCAACTGATGCTTCGCCGAGTTATGCACCTACGTGCTTGATATGCAAGGGAAAGCATTATGTTAGCAAGTGCCCGAAATACTTGGACGAAACTGTCACTCAGAAATTGGCCCTCGTAGCCAAGCTCAAGCTGTGCTACAACTGTCTAGGAAGTCATCGGGTATCACAGTGTAAAATTACAAAACGATGTCAGAGGTGCGCCAAGAAACATCACACAACAATCCATCGGATGGATGTTCCATCTACCAAGGAGGTAAAATCAGAGCCCCAACGACAATCTGACTCTACAGTGGTAACTCAGGATAAGGCCAAGGTGCTCCATTCTGCAGTTCTTACAACCTCTTACGTTTTGTTAGCAACCGCACAGGTGTTCATTGTTTCAGAGCGGAATGAAATCCGGAAGGTTCGAGCTTTACTAGATCAGGGTTCGGAGATTTCTTTAATCTCTGAACGAGTCGTACAACAGCTTAGGCTGCCTCGAGAACATTCGTCACTCTCTTTAGTCGGAATAGGTGACCAAAAATCGAATAAAACGTTTGGATGTACTTCCTTTGAGATTAGATCACATTTCAGCTCGGATTTGATTGTGGTAATATCTGCATATATTCTCCCAAAGCTTACTACTTCTATTCCTTCGGTTGAATGGTCTCAAAATTCCTGGCCTCATTTAGAAGGCATTCAATTAGCAGATCCCGAATTCTTTTCACCGAGTTCAATTGATCTGATCTTAGGTGCTGATGTATACGGATACTTACTAGAGGATCAGTTGATCAAAGGATCGATTGGTTCACCGGTGGCCCAAGCCACCAAGCTAGGTTGGATAGTTTCAGGCCCAACGGCACTTAATGCCTCTTCTGGTCAAAAACGAAGTTGTCATGTGTCAATTGACAGACAGCTTAACGATTTGGTACAACGATTCTGGGAATTGGAAGAAGTTCCCTCAGCAAACACTCCAATTCTTTCAAAAGAAGAACAAGATTGTGAAGATCACTTTCTTTCGACGCATACTAGAGATGTGACAGGTAGATATGTGGTTAGATTGCCATTTAAGCTACCACCTGGAAAACTCGGAGATTCACGAGCGAAAGCTCTTCGAATAGTTACTAATCTGTTTAATCGACTCAGGAGTAACACGAATTACGCGACAGCATATTCGGAATTCATGACGGAATACGAACAGTTAAGACATATGGAAAGAGTTCCTGTCTTACAACCTGAGCCTATATTAGCGTACTATTTACCACATCACGGCGTTTGGAGAGAGCACAGTCTTACCACAAGACTTAGAGTCGTGTTCAACGGTTCGAGTCTTACGACGACCGGCGTGTCATTGAATGATCTATTGCATACAGGAGCTAATTACAAATTGATTTGTTGACGTACTCTTATGGTTTCGATTTTTCCTTTATGTTTTCATAGCTGATATAGAGAAGATGTTCCGGCAAATAGGGGTGAATCCCTTAGACTGGGACTTTCAACGAATATTTTGGTTAGATTCAGACCATCAGGTTATTGTTTTTGTGCTTACCACAGTTACATACGGTTTAGTTTGCGCGCCTTTTCTGGCCCTGCGAACTCTCGATCAATTAGTACACGATGAAGGGAGACGATTTCCCTTAGCTATCCCCGTCATGAAAAAGGGACGATATGTGGACGATGTCCATGGAGGAGCGGATTCATTAGAAGAAGCTCAGGAGAAGTCGAGCAAGTAGATAAGCTGTGCATGGCGGGCGGTTTTAGATTGCAAAAATGGATGAGCAATCATCCAGCCATTCTAGATAACATACCGGCTGAGAGGAAGATAACTTCTCATTCAATTCAGATTAAAACCGACGCTACAGTTCATGTTCTAGGCTTAACCTGGAACGCGATGTCGGATACGTTTCAATTCACGCTAGAGCTTCCCAAAACGGGAGCAGTTACCAAGCGCGGTATTCTATCGACTATGGCTAAATTTTTTGATCCCATGGGTTTCTTGTCTCCAATTACTATTTCAGGAAAGATCTTCATTCAAGAGTTATGGTCTATCAAACTGGATTGGGATGACCCTTTACCAGAGGATAAGTCCGTAAAATGGACAGAGTTCGTTGATCAACTAAGAGATATGCCGAAGTTTGACTTTCCGAGATGGATAGGAACGAAATCAGGTTCTAACGTTGAGCTTTACGGTTATAGCGATGCATCACAGCACGCTATGGCGGCAGTTGTATACACAAGAGTGGTGTCAACTGACGGAAAGATTACTACTCACCTTATTGCAGCGAAAACAAAGGTAGCCCCGTTGAAGAGACTCACAATTCCACGTTTGGAGTTAACAGCAGCGGTTCTACTTGTAAAACTTGTATCTCACATACTGAAAGTGATGGACCTAGATAAGGTTCCCGTTTTTCTAAATACAGATTCAGCCATCGCGCTAACATGGATCCAAGGACATCCGTCCAAATGGAAGGAGTTTGTACAGAACCGAGTTCTTTTCATTCAGAAAACTTTGCCTGACGCAATATGGAATTTCATCCCTGGAAAAGATAACCCAGCGGATTTGGCTACAAGAGGACTAACTCCTAAACAGTTGTCAGAATCCACAACATGGTGGACTGGACCTTGCTGGCTAACGCAGGATCCATCTACATGGCCGAATGAATCATTTTCAATTTCTTCAGAGGACGGGTTGGAAGAGCGACCGTCCCGGGTAGCGACTACCCTCACATCGAAATCTCCTAAACTGTGGGATTTAATAAATAAATACTCAAACCTCAATCGATTAATTCGAATTACTGCGATCTGCAAAAGAGTACTTAAGCGATTTCGGAGGATCTCTGAATCCTCATTGACTTATTCGTTAACAACGACTGAATTAAATGAAGCAAAACTGTTCTGGATTAAAACTGTGCAGCATGCTTACTTTTCTCATGAGATTAAGGCTTTGTCCTCAGGACGAGACTTATCTAATTCAAACGGAATATTGAGTCTTACTCCAAGACTAGATTCAGACGGACTCTTAAGGGTTGGAGGACGTCTTGAGAATTCTTCTTTGCCCGAAACGGCTAAACATCCTTATGTCTTGCCGAGACATTCCCCCTTAACGACACTAATCATAGCGGACGCTCACAAGCGTACACTTCATGGAGGCGTGCAAGATACGCTCGCGTTCATAAGAACTCATTACTGGATAGTAGGAGGCCGAGCTCCCATTCGGTCCTTTATCGTTAAGTGTGTTAGATGCGCCAGATTTCGACAATCTAGGGCACGACAAATCATGGGGCAACTCCCAGCGGAGAGATTGACCCCTTCGAGACCTTTCCTACACACCGGAGTGGACTACGCGGCGGGGGGAGCGGTGCACTTGGACACCGTTCAAATGGACACGGTGCTAAAGGACACAGAGATATTGGACACGACACTTTGCGCACGGTTCAATCGGACACGGTGCTTTTGGACACAGGAATTATTGGCCAAATGTCTTTTGCACACAGAAAGTAAATTATTAAAAAATTCGCTCTGTTCAGTTGCGCACGGAAATATGCGCACCAGTCTTTTGCACACGAAAAGATGCCCACCGTTCATTTGGACGCGCAAAATATGCGCACCGTTCGTTTGCGCACGAAAAGATGCGCACCGTTCGTTTGCCCACGAAAAGACGCGCACCGTTCGTTTGCACACGAAAAGATGCGCACCGTTCGTTTGCACACTGAAAGATGCGCACCGTTCGTTTGCACATGGAAAGATGCGCACCGTTCGTTTGCACACGGAAAGATGCGCACCGCTCATTTGTACACGAAAATATGCCCACCGTGCATTTGGACACGCAAAATTTGCGCACCGTGCATTTGCACACGGAAAAGATGCACACGAAAAAAAGCGCACCGTGCATTTGCACACCGAAAGAAGGACACTGTGCATTTGCGCACGAATGTCGCGAAAGAGATAAGTTGTATAAAATATTGAATAATTTTATTTCTTGGAGTTATTCAACGTCAGGAAGTTTATATCGCAGGCTTAGCGGTAAACGCGCGATGAGCAGACGGCCTAACGACGTGTAATCTTGGGAGATCGAAATTACGGTGAGGTTATGTTCTCCTTGTGCGTTTGACAGGTGAGGTTATGTTCTCCTTGTGCGTTTGACAGGTGTGTAACGCGTGGTGTCAAACGCGAGAAATCTACGAGAGGAATGCAAGGCGAGGAAAAAGCAAGGTGAATAGAATCTAATAATAATAAAATAATCGTATTTTTCATTAATTCATAATAGCTTTTATTTCTCTCTCTTCAGGTTCACTACGTCGGGTACTCTGGCGGTGGGAAGAGTGACGGCAACGAAGCGAGAGGAGACGATGTGTGGGACATCGCGGTGACCGGAAGGTCCGGTGACTGGCTCCGTGATCGTCGTGTGACGCGAAGAGTCAGGAACAGCGGTCCTGAAGAAGAGGAGACTGGCGGGGTAAGTGAAGAGACTTATTATCAAAGAATAAATTTAATCCGCAATAATATATTGAAAATGGAACAGATAATCCGTTGATTTATTAATCTGTCTATTGAAAGAGCTAACAGTGCTGTCATTAACTATCTTTAGTAATTTGTTTATCTATTTATTGACGCGAATCGTGCAACTATTAATTCACTTTTGTTTTAGAGCGAGGACTGGCAGAGAGCGATGAGCGTTTCAGGTGAATATCTACGTCCGAACAATGCACTGAGAGAGACGTGCAGCGACCTGGTTCACTCCTGATGTCCTGAGCATCCTGAGGGAGGCGTCCCGGAAAGTGAAAGTCTCATACGTCCTGAGAGAGGCCCGCAAGGAATAAGATGGTACAGGCACCCTTGATCGGAAGGATAGTCAAGAGAATAATTTGTTGTACAATCAGATAAGTGTCTTTTAAATCTATTTCCTGAATCACATTAACTGATTATGCTACTAATTATATGAAGAACAGAGTAAAGGCTTGTAAAAACTTTCTGTTTCAGAATGGAGTAACTGCTGGGATATATGCGCCTGAGGGGCTGGGATACAAGGATAATGGATACTATGCATCGTGGGATAGAATAAATACACATAAAATTTAAGGTAATCACTTTGCTTTAATTGCAATAACTGTAGCGAAGTATTAATGGTTTCTATTTTTGAGTCCCTTTTTATAATAACTTGTAATTTACGCGGTTTAAAATAAAGAAAAGTATAGAAGAATTTAATATGATAAAAGTCGAAGAGAGATATTTGCAAGAAAGTCGTTAAGTCAAAAGTTCGTAAATAATAGTGATCACTAATACCGAGGAAAGTAAGCAAAATAATCGAATAATTCTCTTATTTTTATTTCAGATAAAGAGGAGGAGGATATCTTTAGAGCAAGCAGAGAACTTCAAAAGCTACAAGAATATCGTTCTGGATAATCCGATGGAGCAGGACTCTGTAAGGACACGCGTGGTGCTAACGGGTTGCAAGTAGTAAACAGGAATTTAGGAGCGTTTTTGTTTGCGTATGAAAAGGCGTCGAGTAGTTTCCATTAAATTGTAGAACCGTGTTATGATCTCTATTTATTGCGACTTATTTGTAGAACGTAGTATGTTATGCGAAAATAATGATTATTTATAAGTAACAACGTTAATTTGCAATATTAATTGTAACTGTATTAAATGTTATTCTATTTAATTGATCGTTATTATTTGTATTTCAGCGAGTAGATTGTAATTATTATATAGTTGTAAAATTACTTTATAAATAATTCAATATAGAGATAAAGAATATAGTCATATGTGTAACCAATATATACATGTTATTTTTAATATTTCCTTCTAAATTTCCGTAATAGTTGTTCCTTTATAAAAGTTCAATTTCGAATTGCTGTGAATTATATAATAGTAATGTAATTATTATAAAACTGTTTGATCTATTAAATAGTTATTTAACATAGAAACTTGCTATTGAAATTTTATTAGATAATTGATTGACACTGATATCATCTATTTGTGTTTAGAGGTTATTTTAGCTTGTTCAGCAGGATAGGAAACTAAATGTTTGTAATACTGTACGTAAAATATTTTATATTTATACCAACATTAGAAAAACTACATTTGTATCAACACTAGAATCTAAATGAAAATGTAAATAAAATCACAGCGCTTAGTATCATACTTAACAATATTACGAAAGAACTGAAGTATCTTTGGCGCGTCATACATTTGTAGAAATAAAATATCTATATTTAAAATAAATAATATTGTAACTCTTACAACTGCAGTTTCTACGTGTTTAGAGACAGAGAACAGAACAGGGTTATCAAATGTTTGTTATACTGTACGTTGAATCAATATTTTATAATATTTATATCAACCCTAGAATTTAAATAAAAATGTAAATGAAGTCACAGCACTTAGTACTACACTTAAAATTTCACGAAAAAACTTAAATATCTTTGGCACGACATTCATTTGTGCAAATTAAATATCGATGTCTCAAATGAGTGATATTGTAACCGTAATAATGACATATTGCTGCATTTTAACTTATCTATGTCATACGTGTATAAACTTATTTTAAAGTCAATTAAAGATTTCACTTTGTAGTTTTGATTAGAATAAATGAATTAAAAACGAAAAAGACTAAAAATAAATGAAATTGCGCACATTTTATCTTTGTCTCTAATAGTAAACTTAGTAATTAAGTAATCAATAAGGAATAATTGTTTCGAATTAAGTAATTGTTAAAGAGACAGTTATTTTACTTAATGTCCATTTCTACAACTTCCTAGAGCTAGAAGAAGATAAAAACTATTTTAAACCGAGATCAAAATAAGTCTGTATTTATCGAAGTATGGCTAGAAATGGACATTAGACGGCGATCTATTTTTCCATAAAGACCTTTTTCAATTATGCATTAATTAATTAATAATTATGCATTAATAATTCTTATACAGCTGCTATATCTTGTATTGCAAATTGGACATCGAGGACTTTCTAAACGTTCAATACACTGATGACAACAAGCGTGATGACCACAGGGTATGAAAGCATGTGTGCGTTCGTTAGCAAGACACACCGTACAAGTGTCTGTAGAAGATACTTCTTCTGAAGTATTTTGATTATCCTCGAGATTCCAATTCACAGTGTGGTATGGAAGGTCTTCTGTAGAGGCACTATTGTCGAGTAAAGATGAATAATCATCTTCGGGTACTTCGTATATCCATTCGTTATCTGTAGGAAAATAAAGAAAGTTCACAGTATTGTACATACCAATATTTATATATCAAAATTAATTCGAATATATATTAGAACAGTATATTTGAACTGCTTAGTACCTTCTGTTCCGTTAAAATTATCTTCCGTAATAACGTTTATCTCAGATTGCTCATGCGTTGTCTGTACACTAGAACTGTTTCCATTATTATCTAGAAACAAATAGATTTCGCATTTTGAATATTTAATGTACAATAATATAATTTTTTGTAGGTAGATATATGCAAGTATTAAAAATAAAATCAAGAATAAAAGATGTAAAAAAACTGAAATATAATACTTGTAAAACACGAAAAATCACTTTTATTACCTGAACTTGTTTCAAGTACAATGGTTTCCTCTTCTCTGACTGCATCTGTTTCCTCCTCTTGACTAGATGTATTAGCAATATTTGTTTCAAGTTGCTCATGCGTTATTGTCTCTATACCGGAAGAACTCTCTCTGTCGCTATCTGAAAACAAATAATTTTCACAGATTTTAAATATCCATATGTAATAAAATAATTTATTGAAGGTAGATATATGTAAATATTAGGATATAATCTCTTAACATTAAATTCAAAATAAAAATTTATATACACACATTTATACTAGAGATTGCCTTCTATCAGCTAGTATCATATTTTTTAAAGATTTTTCCTAAATTTTAAAAAAATAATGTACTTCTAAGACACAAGAAATAAGCTTTGAGAAATTGAAAACCAAACCAATGTATCCAGATTACGTTCATGAAAATAATACAGATAAAAATATAATACTTTTAAAAAATTACAAGAATGTTGAACTTATCCATTATCATAATAAGAATAATTACTATTGTTTAAAAAGTCATTTATAAAAAAAATTATTGAAATAAAACTTTCAAATTTTAAAATCTCGATATATGCTAACATACGAATATGTTAACATATGAACAAGAAACAAACATGTACAAATACATATCAATTTATAAGCTCATTAACTAAACAGATTATATTGGTGACTTTTTTCTATGAATTTCTTTTTCTATAAAAACAGTTGAAAAAACTAAGATATTTGTAAATTATTTAAAAAATCATTCTTATTACCTGCACTTGTTTCATGTATATTGTTTATCTCTCTTCGATTAGGTAAATTTCTATGTCTGCGTCTGCGTCTTATATTTTGTCCCCCTGAAACAAAAAATTAATAATAAATATATTAATAATAAACATATAATTTTCTAAGGCAAATGTATACTATTATTATGTATTTAAATTTTCTTATCCTCTTGCTATTTATTTCTTAACTGTTTTAACTATTATTAATTTTTATATACATATAAAACAATTTTAAAAATATAGCATAGCTTGTTTTATTACGTTTAGTAAAAGGAAAAAAAAATCTTAATAAACTTGTTAAAAAATGTTCTTAAATGAAAGAAAAATTAATAAAGTTAGTAAAATTAGTAATATTTACATGTATGGAAGGTTTCTTCTGTATTATCCGAAAATAACTCCACGTCTACAACATGCTCATCATTTATATTGATATCTGCAAAAAAATATATTTTTTTACATATATTTTTATTCTTGAAATAAGTGTCATAACAACAAATTAATAAGTTAATATGGTAAAAAATAATTTAATTTTGTTTAAAGTATTATAATGTAATATACACAGGGTAAATGTTGTACTCTTGACATCGGTCGAGATACTTCTTACATTGATTATGAGGGAATAGAAGCGATTATGTTAACAAAAATGTCCTATACCGTTTTGTGAAATTTGCAATAATAATCAAAGATATTGATGAAATTGTATGAATGCGAACGCGGTCTTTACGGAACACCTTGTGTATATATGTTTTATATATATATACATATATATATATATATATATATATATATATATATATATATATATACATATTGTATATGTCATGTGTTTATGTCATATTCGGATTTGGAAATACTATAGTACATTTTTTACACTCTCCCGAAACCTTTTTCAATTCTTTAGCGCATTTAATATGTACACACGACGTCATTTAATGCCTACCCATATAAAGTTGGCTGCGTTTAAAGTTTATCTTTCTCTTGTGGAAAGCAGTAGAAGAAGAAAGATAAACTCTGAATACGGCCAACTTCAGAGATGTAGGCATTAATGACGTCGTGTGTACATACATATTTTCAATAGAGTCTACACGTAGCTTATGCGCCGTTCAGTTAAGACCGCGACACAAACTTTTGCACAGTGCATAATACATAATGCATAAGGAAATCAACCAATCCAAGTCCTTCATTTATCTCTCCAGGGTGGAAATAAAAAACTCTGGTTGATTTCCTTATGCGTTATGTATTATGCGTTATGCAAAAGTCTGTCGCGACCATTTAATCTCATAAAAGCCGTGATCTCAGGTCTGTTTTTGTTTTAGTTGCACTACTGAACTAGTGCAATAAGTTAGAGTAAAAAAAATATACTTGTCTCACTTTAACTTATGACACTAGTGCAGTGCAACTAAAACGAACACATCAGATCACGTTCGGTATAGTTTACGTTTCCGTGTGCAATAAATTATCAATAATTATTAAATTCAGTTAATCCAATCAGCATCATTCTTTAGACGAACATATATCAGTGAGCTACGCGTTTAATAGTAGATAATGGATACTTTATTACCCCAAGGGGTCTAAAAGGGCGTTTTGTAGGGACGTACCCAACCCTGTACAGTTTTACACCATCTTTTCCGGCATCTTCCATCATATCACATTGGCGTTTTGAAAGGACGTACCCAACCTTGTACAAATATATTACAAAACCTACTTAATCTACTTTTGCCTGTACACACATACACGTTTCGTACACCCTGTCCTTATTCTTTTTTCTTCTACTCGCTCCCTCGCCCTTCTCGCTCGTTCGCCCATCGCTCGCCTTATGTTTACGCTTATTAACTAGCTTATCTCTAACTTATCTCTAAGGTTGGACCTCCGTTTCCTTTGCATTCTTCCATTTATACCATTCTCTCATCCACCACTTCCATTCTCCTCCCTCCCTCTCATTTCCTCTATCGCTTTCATCCATTCCTCTCCCTCTCCCCTCTCTCCCAGTAACCTCCCCACTACCTCCTGCCACACCTCTCCATCCCACTTCTCCCATCTCGTACACTCTTCCCATATGTGTTCCCATGTTTCCTCTTTCCTCCCACACATCCTACACCTTCTATTCTCTTCCTTTTCCCAATATAGCCCTTCCCTAATTTCATTACCTAGTCTAAATCTTGCAATCCTACTCCACCTTGTTTCCTCCCAGTCCTTCTCTAAGTATTCCGGGATCCCTTCCTTCCTTATAAACTTATACCACCGGTTGTAACTCTAGTCTGCGATCTCCTCTCTCCTTTCTTGCTTTTGTTTCAATTTCTCTCTACTCTCTAAACTTTCAACTTCCAATTCTCCCTCCTCTTCAACTCTCACCCCCAATTTTTCTAGATAGCTCTTTCTTTCCTGCTCCCATTTTCCTATTATCTTCCCCTTCTTCCATCTCTCCTTCATCTCTTCCAGACATTTCCTCGCTATTCCCCCTCCCTTGCCCTCCTCCAGTTTCTTTTCGAATTTCCATGCTCTCTTACTTGCTCTGCCTCTCATCTTCTCCCTCTCCACTTCATCTCTCACCATATAACCAGGCGTCCTCCAATTTAGTCCAAATATACATCTGAGATATCTTTCATGTATACTTTCTACCTCCATTCTTTCCTTCCATCCCCATACTTCCGCCCCGTATCCCATCACAGTCCATATCAAAGTGTCGAATAGCCAGATCCTTCTTTTCCAATCCTTTCTCCACATTCTTTTCCCTATCCCCCAGACTTCCCTCATTACTCTCGCCGCCTTCTTTCTTCTCTCTCTGATGTACGCGTTTAATAGTATGTGTAGCGAATTTAGCAACAAAACGCTTACATACACTACCAAGTGTGTGGTTCACTGACACATGTATGTTTAAAGAACGATGCTGATTGTATTAACTTTATTTAATAATTACTGCTTTATTAAACAATAAGCATTATAAATAATTCAGGACTTTTTGACTTAATTTTAGATAAGAAATAAGCTATTAGTGGGCAGTCTTTAAGAAACATCCTGTATACACAGAAATTTCAAAGATGTTATATCATTAAAAATATCTTGCAGAGATATAATATCATTAAAAAATATTGAATATCTATATAAAAAATTAAATTAACATTTTAAACAACACATTTCTCACGAATATATATATTTTTTATTAGATATTAATATAAATTGCATTTTTACAGGAAATAATAATAATCCAATATTTGATCAAAGATATAATTATGTGCATCCTGAAACAAATTCAAACACATTATGCAATACAGAAAATGAAGCAAAAATTAATATAAAACGGCAAACGCCCTTACAAGAATTAAATCTTAAAAAGACGAATACTTCACATGCAAAGTGCTGCAAAAGAAAATGGGACTTATTAAATACTGATAAGGGTAATCATGCAAATCTTAATGTCTGTGTTTAGTAGAAAAGGCAGATTAGTGAGTGCTTAGTAATTTGTTAATATAATTCATTCTTGCCTTTAGATCTTTGCTAAATTTAAATGCAGAAACCAATCATAATAAAGAATAACTAATTACTCATTGATCTACTTTCTCCGCTGAACACAGCTAATATTACATTACTATTACATTATTACATTATTATTATTTTTACAATTCAGTCTACATATTATGAAAAATTTTATAATACATTTTTATAGAGAAGATACAATTACAAAATTTTTAATCCAACACAGGAATACAAGGTATTTAAATGCAAAGATGTTAATCGCAAAGATTAAAAACTGTTAAAGAAGTAACAATAAAAAATGCAAATATTTTATTAAAATAAAAAAAAATGTACAAAAACTTGACGCTGCTTTTTTACTCCATAACCACTTTCGAGCTAACATGCTGCGCGTGTACTTGGTACAAAAAAGCAGCGTCAAGTTTTTGTACGAAATTTTTTTTTATTTTAATAAAATATTTGCATTTTTTATTGTTACTTCTTTAACAGTTTTTAATCTTTGCGATTAACATCTTTGCATTTAAATACCTTGTATTCCTGTGTTGGATTAAAAATTTTGTAATTGTATCTTCTCTTTCTGATTAACGCAATTTAAAGATTTATTTAAAGATTAATCAAGAAAACATTTATTTAAAAAGATACATATCACTTGGGTTGAGTTAGGTAACGGAATTTGGTTATATTATAATGTCTGTAAGGAAAAATGAAGCTATTATGACTTGTGTAAGAAGACACTTAAATACAAAGATATTTTTTAAAAATAATACAACAGTTATTTTCAGAAGAATATATATATTCATTTTATACTTGACGCAATTTATAGATATCATTTATTTTTGTGAAAATACAAACATACCACATCGGTTTTTTAGAAGTTTATTACTTACACGGTGTCACTAACATGCAGAATTTTGAATTTTGTGGCCTAGGGGTTTTCGTTAATATCAATATTATCCTCTCTTTTTTTATGAAAATGTGTAACCTCATTTTCTTTATTTATGTTCTCATATACAGGGTGTTCCAAAAGCACAGAATGTCCTTTATAACAGTAGGTTCTATGGAATATTCTAAAACGAAAATCCTAATACGAAAATGTTGAGGCTAAGTAGTTTTTAGATTATTCACGATTAAAGTTAACGAATCATACACCTGACATTTCGCGCACTTAGGCATGGTGTTATGACAAATGTGAACATAGTTATAAATTTATTTTGACACTTATCGTAATATCTCGCTTGAATTAATATTTTATAATGTGATCCGATATTAATTATACGTATGTAATGTACAAATAGATGTTCCGAATAGAAGCAGAAATAACTTCTTAATAAAAATATTACATATTTGTAAAAAAATCTTGATGTTCAAGGATCTTGACATTGTTCGTGGTATCACTTTTATCATTTGTCATAACACTGTGCCTGAACGCGCAAAATATCAGTTCTACGATTCGTAAACTTTAATTGCAAATTATTTAAAAACTATTATAGCCACAATATTTTAATATTAAGATTTTCGTCTTAGAATATTCCAAAAAAATCCACTGTTAAGAGAATATACGGTAGTTTTGGGACACCCTGTATATTTATCAAAATTTAGATTCAGAAATCATAAAATCAATTTATTTTTATATTTTATAAAATGTATTGATTAATTTTAAAAAAGATATTTTTATGTAAATTAAATTTTTTATTGTACTAATTGATTAATTTTAAAAAAGATATTTTGAAGTTAAATTTTTTATTGTACTATAATGTTCTTATATTGTGTACAAATTAAAATTACTAACATATTTCTATTTCTTAACAGAAAATTTAAATAGAGAACATAAAACTGCACTGGAGCAAAATAATAATTTTCCAAAATTACCAAACTTATACGTGGTACTACATAAGATAGATGAAACATCAAACAAAAAAGTTACTAAAACAAATAAATTATCAAAGAAACAAAGAAACCAAAAAAAAAAATGATAAGAAAATAATTTAATTGCTAAAGGTAATTAAACTATAAAATACTAATGTAGCAGAATGAAAGGAAAATAAGACAATTCAGTGAATTTCTATATATATTTTCATTATTTTCTTTACAGATGACAAATCCATTTATGAAGTGTCCAAAAATGAATATTTGCCTTTAATTGACAATAGCGCTTCTACAGAAGATCTTCCATACTACGCTGTAAATTGGAATCTCAAGGATAATCAAAATACTTCAAAAGAAGTATCTTCTATAGACACTTATACGGTGTGTCTTGCTAACGAGCGCACATATGTTTTCATACCCTGTGATCATCTCGCTTGTTGTCATCTGTGTATTGAATGTTTAGAAAGTACTCGATGTTCAATTTGCAACATAAAGCAGCTGTATAAGAATTATTAATGCATAATTGAAAAAGGTCTTTATGGAAAAATAGATCGCCGTCTAATGTCCATTTCTAGCCATACTTCGATAAATACAGACTTATTTTGATCTCGGTTTAAAATAGTTTTTATCTTCTTCTAGCTCTAGGAAGTTGTAGAAATGGACATTAAGTAAAATAACTGTCTCTTTAACAATTACTTAATTCGAAACAATTATTCCTTATTGATTACTTAATTACTAAGTTTACTATTAGAGACAAAGATAAAATGTGCGCAATTTCATTTATTTTTAGTCTTTTTCGTTTTTAATTCATTTATTCTAATCAAAACTACAAAGTGAAATCTTTAATTGACTTTAAAATAAGTTTATACACGTATGACATAGATAAGTTAAAATGCAGCAATATGTCATTATTACGGTTACAATATCACTCATTTGAGACATCGATATTTAATTTGCACAAATGAATGTCGTGCCAAAGATATTTAAGTTTTTTCGTGAAATTTTAAGTGTAGTACTAAGTGCTGTGACTTCATTTACATTTTTATTTAAATTCTAGGGTTGATATAAATATTATAAAATATTGATTCAACGTACAGTATTACAAACATTTGATAACCCTGTTCTGTTCTCTGTCTCTAAACACGTAGAAACTGCAGTTGTAAGAGTTACAATATTATTTATTTTAAATATAGATATTTTATTTCTACAAATGTATGACGCGCCAAAGATACTTCAGTTCTTTCGTAATATTGTTAAGTATGATACTAAGCGCTGTGATTTTATTTACATTTTCATTTAGATTCTAGTGTTGATACAAATGTAGTTTTTCTAATGTTGGTATAAATATAAAATATTTTACGTACAGTATTACAAACATTTAGTTTCCTATCCTGCTGAACAAGCTAAAATAACCTCTAAACACAAATAGATGATATCAGTGTCAATCAATTATCTAATAAAATTTCAATAGCAAGTTTCTATGTTAAATAACTATTTAATAGATCAAACAGTTTTATAATAATTACATTACTATTATATAATTCACAGCAATTCGAAATTGAACTTTTATAAAGGAACAACTATTACGGAAATTTAGAAGGAAATATTAAAAATAACATGTATATATTGGTTACACATATGACTATATTCTTTATCTCTATATTGAATTATTTATAAAGTAATTTTACAACTATATAATAATTACAATCTACTCGCTGAAATACAAATAATAACGATCAATTAAATAGAATAACATTTAATACAGTTACAATTAATATTGCAAATTAACGTTGTTACTTATAAATAATCATTATTTTCGCATAACATACTACGTTCTACAAATAAGTCGCAATAAATAGAGATCATAACACGGTTCTACAATTTAATGGAAACTACTCGACGCCTTTTCATACGCAAACAAAAACGCTCCTAAATTCCTGTTTACTACTTGCAACCCGTTAGCACCACGCGTGTCCTTACAGAGTCCTGCTCCATCGGATTATCCAGAACGATATTCTTGTAGCTTTTGAAGTTCTCTGCTTGCTCTAAAGATATCCTCCTCCTCTCTATCTGAAATAAAAATAAGAGAATTATTCGATTATTTTGCTTACTTTCCTCGGTATTAGTGATCACTATTATTTACGAACTTTTGACTTAACGACTTTCTTGCAAATATCTCTCTTCGACTTTTATCATATTAAATTCTTCTATACTTTTCTTTATTTTAAACCGCGTAAATTACAAGTTATTATAAAAAGGGACTCAAAAATAGAAACCATTAATACTTCGCTACAGTTATTGCAATTAAAGCAAAGTGATTACCTTAAATTTTATGTGTATTTATTCTATCCCACGATGCATAGTATCCATTATCCTTGTATCCCAGCCCCTCAGGCGCATATATCCCAGCAGTTACTCCATTCTGAAACAGAAAGTTTTTACAAGCCTTTACTCTGTTCTTCATATAATTAGTAGCATAATCAGTTAATGTGATTCAGGAAATAGATTTAAAAGACACTTATCTGATTGTACAACAAATTATTCTCTTGACTATCCTTCCGATCAAGGGTGCCTGTACCATCTTATTCCTTGCGGGCCTCTCTCAGGACGTATGAGACTTTCACTTTCCGGGACGCCTCCCTCAGGATGCTCAGGACATCAGGAGTGAACCAGGTCGCTGCACGTCTCTCTCAGTGCATTGTTCGGACGTAGATATTCACCTGAAACGCTCATCGCTCTCTGCCAGTCCTCGCTCTAAAACAAAAGTGAATTAATAGTTGCACGATTCGCGTCAATAAATAGATAAACAAATTACTAAAGATAGTTAATGACAGCACTGTTAGCTCTTTCAATAGACAGATTAATAAATCAACGGATTATCTGTTCCATTTTCAATATATTATTGCGGATTAAATTTATTCTTTGATAATAAGTCTCTTCACTTACCCCGCCAGTCTCCTCTTCTTCAGGACCGCTGTTCCTGACTCTTCGCGTCACACGACGATCACGGAGCCAGTCACCGGACCTTCCGGTCACCGCGATGTCCCACACATCGTCTCCTCTCGCTTCGTTGCCGTCACTCTTCCCACCGCCAGAGTACCCGACGTAGTGAACCTGAAGAGAGAGAAATAAAAGCTATTATGAATTAATGAAAAATACGATTATTTTATTATTATTAGATTCTATTCACCTTGCTTTTTCCTCGCCTTGCATTCCTCTCGTAGATTTCTCGCGTTTGACACCACGCGTTACACACCTGTCAAACGCACAAGGAGAACATAACCTCACCTGTCAAACGCACAAGGAGAACATAACCTCACCGTAATTTCGATCTCCCAAGATTACACGTCGTTAGGCCGTCTGCTCATCGCGCGTTTACCGCTAAGCCTGCGATATAAACTTCCTGACGTTGAATAACTCCAAGAAATAAAATTATTCAATATTTTATACAACTTATCTCTTTCGCGACATTCGTGCGCAAATGCACAGTGTCCTTCTTTCGGTGTGCAAATGCACGGTGCGCTTTTTTTCGTGTGCATCTTTTCCGTGTGCAAATGCACGGTGCGCAAATTTTGCGTGTCCAAATGCACGGTGGGCATATTTTCGTGTACAAATGAGCGGTGCGCATCTTTCCGTGTGCAAACGAACGGTGCGCATCTTTCCATGTGCAAACGAACGGTGCGCATCTTTCAGTGTGCAAACGAACGGTGCGCATCTTTTCGTGTGCAAACGAACGGTGCGCGTCTTTTCGTGGGCAAACGAACGGTGCGCATCTTTTCGTGCGCAAACGAACGGTGCGCATATTTTGCGCGTCCAAATGAACGGTGGGCATCTTTTCGTGTGCAAAAGACTGGTGCGCATATTTCCGTGCGCAACTGAACAGAGCGAATTTTTTAATAATTTACTTTCTGTGTGCAAAAGACATTTGGCCAATAATTCCTGTGTCCAAAAGCACCGTGTCCGATTGAACCGTGCGCAAAGTGTCGTGTCCAATATCTCTGTGTCCTTTAGCACCGTGTCCATTTGAACGGTGTCCAAGTGCACCGCTCCCGACGACGATTAACCTTCGCGCAGGCATTTTATCGCGCAACGTCCGGATGACGTCGGGACCTTCAGGGGAGTGTCGGTTGCGTTCCCTAGAAGACGTAGGACACGTTTGTTCTTGAGGAATATCGTGCGCACGTTAGTTTTTGCGCGTGGACCTAATGGTCTCCGGATTGACATGGGTGCGTTCCTCGGGTGCCAGGGTACGCGCCCCAGGTGTTATTTTTCATTAAAATCTTTCGCGCAGCGATCGCACGGCGCACCGTGTGAACGCGGCTTAACGTTCATATCTTGTTGAATTCACGCGTCCGCTATGACGCACCTTAATCTTATGCTAATAGAGGCAAGGAAAAGCATATCTATGGTCGGTTTTCATGAATCGAAATCTTTATCAATTTATTTATTCGTATCGTCAATCAATATATATATCGACGCCCGATCGGTGTTATCGATCGAAGAAACAAAATCATTAAATGTTTTATCCACAAATCTCTGTTTTCGCAAGGTAATTTATCGACTGCTCGCTCGCTCGAGTTTTCGAACTCGGTTCGCGTTTCCTGTATTATCGACTCGCGGTATTTGCTGTATTTAGCTTCGATTCGTCGTAAATGATTTTAATTACTAAATTTTATTTTACGAGAGTTTATTATATTGACAAATATACAAAATAAACTATCTTTTATCAACTATTAATGCTATATCTAATTATTACATATAATCCGCTGGGACTAGGGATACAATGTTTCGTTCGTCTACACGCTCGGGGTGTTTGGGGGGCATTGGGCGGCGTCCTCTTCTTGCTCCTCGTCGACGACGCCTCCCGCGTCGTTGCCCCCTGGTTCCCGGTCGCCGTCGCCCGGACGATCGACCCTCTGCAATAGGACCTTCGGGCCCTCGTCCGCCGTTGTCCTCGGCTGCTTGGCGCCCCTTGGCGCGTTCTCCGCGTCGTCCTGTCTCTCGTGCGACCTCCGGGGTGTCGGTGGTGCGCTGTTGGACGGCGCCGCAGCCGTCGGCTGCAAGTTAACCCTCGATTATTCAGCTATCTATTTTACCTATCTACATACCGACAGTAGGCTAATCTTTTTTATTATCTTCGCAAATCGTACGTCGATAACGGAAATTTCCCGATTCGATTACCTCTTTCGGCTAACTCGCCTAATCGCTCGTCGGTAAGGTAGTTTCCTTTACTTCTATTATCCTTTACCTCTAACTTGTAAGGTTGCTCGTCGGTAAAGTAGATTTCTCAAATCGGTTATCTTTTACCGCTAATTTATCCGGACGGAAGGTGGATCTGCCACGACTCACTCGATAATGCTTTTACTAAATTTATCGGTCGCCACTCGGTTTAACCGTTACCCACCGAGAAGGATAACTGATCGACAAACCTTTCGCAGTCGATTTCAATTTCGATTCTCCTTTTCTGTTTCAGGTTTCCGCTGGATGCTGAATGGACCCCGCTGCCCACTGGATCGTCGCCTCCGCTGGATCGCCGCCGTCAATGGATCGCCGTCGTCGCTGGATTGCCGGAACGTCGTTGGACAGGGATTTTTTGGCCGCCGCATCAACCAATAGGATTTCAGGGAAGTATAACTTTAGGAGAATATCTATGTTCACAAGCACTTTACTCTGCTTTTAACACTGAATTTATTCTGTTTCAGATTACACAATGTGATTCTACGCAATAGCGCTCACAAAATGGCCGCACGCCGCCATGTTGACGTGGCCTTTTACTCGCGTCGAATGTTATCGCACGCTTTGAAAATTAATCGTCTTCGTTATTAATAACCGTTCACACGTCGCTTTTTATAATCGTGATATACTGGCACGCGTATCGATCGCTGATTGTCGATCGGCTTATACGGAACTCTATGTAGTTCGACCGATCGGTGAACCGTCGCGTTTTATTTATCGATCGCTGACCAATCACGTAATTACTGTACGACTGTGGAACTTTATTTCAAAGTTATTACAATATATCGCGTTATTACACAACGACTTATATGGATTACGGATTTACGCGCCGCTCGCGATACAAACTCGGTTTTAATAATTATTTATTAATACCGTTTACAACTTTTGCGGATTACGCGTCGCTCGCGGGTTGACCCCGGTTTTAAGTAAGCGTCTATAGCACGTCCGCACGCTATGATCGCTTCCAGGCGTAAGAACCTTCTCTCCTGCGTCGGGCAGGCTTATATAGATCTCTCGGCGCTTGCGCACTCACGCTTGCTGTCACGCACGGCCGCGGTGAATCCTTTGTTCGATTCGGTGATTCATGCGAAAACAGCGTGCTACAGAAGGTTCCAGATCGTTCGCTATTTATTTGCTGCGTAGTATAATTTTTTCTATACTCTTTCTTTCTTTCGTTCTGGAATCTTCCGTTTACATATACGACTATGTTTGTTACTTATATGCGCAGCGCTAACACTCATGAGAATGTTCCATCGATTCATATATTTCTTATTTAATAAACTAATTTTATCAATAACCATTTTCATCTTATTGTGGACTATTCCGTGCCTCCATATCCCTATTTCACTCTAATAACATTTATTTGTGCGGCAGATGAGCCGCGCACGAAACTCGAGAACCTTTGGCCGGTTTTCATTAAAACTATGCGTATACGCATTACGAACATACCCAAGTATGTTCAATTCGACAGATGCAATTTACGACCCTTTCGTCTCGAATTATGTGCGCATCGCCCTCATCGCTACCCTATTCACATGGGGTATTCCTCACGGGTCCCCACATGCTCCTTATTCGGTTATCCCAACGATTAACCTTCGCGCATGCATTTTTTCGCGCAACGTTCGGATGTCGTCGGGACCTTCAGGGGAGTGTCTGTTGTGTTCCCTAGAAGATGTAGGACACGTTTCTTCTTGAGGAATATCGTGCGCACGTTAGTTTTTGCGCGTGGACCTAATGGTCTCCGGATTGACATGGGTGTGTTCCTCGGGTGCCAGGGTACGCGCCCCAGGTGTTATTTTTCATTAAAATCTTTCGCGCAGCGATCGCACGGCGCACCGTGTGAACGCGGCTTAACGTTCATATCTTGCTGAATTCACGCGTCCGCTATGACGCACCTTAATCTTATGCTAATAGAGGCAAGGAAAAGCATATCTATGGTCGGTTTTCATGAATCGAAATCTTTATCAATTTATTTATTCGTATCGTCAATCAATATCTATATCGACGCCCGATCGGCGTTATCGATCGAAGGAACATAATCATTACATGTATTATCCACAAATCTCTGTTTTCGCGAGGTAATTTATCGACTGCTCGCTCGCTCGATTTTTCGAACTCGGCTGACGTTTCCTTCATTACCGACCCGCGGAATTTGCTCTATTTATCTAGCAGTAATGACATTATCTTTATTTTTCGTTATTTGCAATCTGGGTTTTTAATCTAAAGGAACATATAACGCGATATGTGAGAGAACTATATATATTTACCTTATTTATACACTACATATCAAAATCTATCAATATATAAAATTACATATGGTCCGCTGGGACTAGGGATACAAAATTCGTCTCTTATGCGCTCGGAGTGTTTGGAGGGCATTGGGCGGCGTCCTCTTCGTCGGAGATGTCGCATACCAGGGGCTGGACGACCCTCTCCAACAGGACCTTGGGACCCCCGTCCGCTGTCCTCTTCGGCATCTTGGCGTCCTTCAGGGCGCCGTCGGCGTCATCCTGGGCGGAGTACGCCCTCCGTGGTGCGGTGTATCCGCTCGTGGACGGCGAAGCGGCCGTCGGCTGCAACCTGACCTTGCAGCCGCCCACTTCGGGACGGCGGCATGTAGCGGCCGAGCACGGTACGAGACCAACCGAGGGAACCACCACGAGGAAGATAGGAGTACCACAGGGGCACATCTTTGATCCTGGTGGACCAGCGGCTCCTGCCGCCTACTTCGGGGTGGCCGCGAGGAGCGCCACAGGGACATCTCACGGATCCCTGTGGATGAGAGGCCCTTCCGGGCAGTCGATAGCTAGTAAGTTAGGCGTTCGCGAAGCCCAAAAGGCACGGCCAATTGGCAGTTTTGTTACGTTACATTAAATGTAATTCGTAATTCGGTTTATGTCACGCAGTTCACTGTTTACTTCTCGTTTGACTCACGCTAACAACGAAATTACGTTTGATTTCACTTTAACTTTACGCGTGCGAGAATCGAGCGAAAAGTTGCGTAAATAAGTACGAACCACGCGCAATCTCTGGGATAAACTCACGCAAGGTCAACGACGGGGACCTGGTACACACTCCGGATCAATCGGCGTCAGCATACGATAACGCGTTCGCTAAGTAGCCACCTAGATGTTTTCTCCAAGAATAGATGGGTGAAATCCGCTATTTTAGACCCGGTACATAAGCACAGCGGGTCGGCGACAATCTCCGACGACGCGTTCAAAAACGAGAGTTGATATCGAAAGTGCGATAGTGCAGGCGCGTTGCGAGGGACCTGGTACACGTCCCAATCGGGTCGGCGTCGAAGTCCGACAACGCGTTCGCTAAGTAGCTACGCAGGCGTTTTCTTCGAAAACGAAGACTTGTAGCATGGTCATTGAAACCTGGTATACGCGTATATTAGGTCGGCGACAATGGCCGGTGACGCGTTCGAAAATTAGAGCTGATATCGGAGATTTGATGAGGGAGACGCGTCGCGAGGGACCTGGTACACGTCTCAGTCGGGTCGGCGTCAAAGTACGATAACGCGTTAGCGAAGTAGACACGTAGGGGTCATCTCCGAGAACTGACTGCGGGGACGCCCTCTTGAGGACCTAGGACACGGACCTAGGGGGTCGGCGTCAAAGTTGGGGGTCTAGAAATAGACCTAGCCAGTTTCCGCCTGGAAGTCGGGTGCCAACATGTCGAGGAGCATCCCAGAGAGGGTGCGCATAGGTCGGCGTCAACATCCGGTGACCAGAATCGTCCACGGGCATCTTCTCCAGGAAAGTCGACTGCCAGCGGACTAAGGGGCATCCCCGAGAGGGTGCGCACAGGTCGGCGTCAACCTCAGACCAAAACTTCGAGAAGTCGAAACCTGGTGCAGCGGTGCCGTCTGGGGGACTCCCACGCAGTGTACCTGCAGCGGAAATTTCCATGTCGGGGCCCCACGATAGGAGTTACGGGGCACACACGCGTCAACCACGCGAAAACAGCGTGTCGGTGTGGCCGGACGGGTCACGTGCTTTCTTCTTATCGCGTACTTACGCCCACTGCAATGTTCGGTCGCCACCACGTTTCACCCTAACGTGGAAGGATGGTTTCCCGGTACCGCTCTCTGTGGTCCGGGTCTTCCTCTCCTCTGCAGTTACCGAACCCGCCGACGTCTTTGATCCGATGACTCGCCCCTTTGGTGTGGTCAACGTCCCGTCGTTATGTTCGCGGATTGAGAATTCGCGTGAGGAAGGATCAGGGTTTATCGAGAATAAACTAATTACCCTCGTAATTATAAAACAACAACAAGATATATATTTTGTTCTCGTTACATTTATGCGTTGTAACGCGCGCACCGCGGGAACTTTTCTCCTTCGTTGGACGCCCCGAAACACGTCCAGTCGCCACGAATATTGGCCGAGGAAAGACCTCGGGGAGCTACGCTAGGCTCCCCTCTTTTACTTCTGCACATGCGCTATGCTTCTCCGCAAGGCTATATAGAATGACGCAATTTTCATAATTTGGAAACCGCGTTATTCGCTTATATCTAAACCTTAATATAACATAATTTTCACTCTTAGAAATAAGGATATAACAAAATAAATTACATCACGCAGATGCTTACGTCATATTTAAAATTATTAATAGAATCTATCGCTAGACGCCTGAATTGCGTCATCAAATAAGATTAAGGACGCCCAGATTACGTCAGCGCAAGAATCCACTTAAACATCCGGGTTGCATCAGTCAAAGAAACGTAAATTAAATTTACCCGGATTGCATCACTAAATGAATAAAACTAAAGACTAGACGCTTGGATTGCATCAGCAACAGAACTTAACACCAGGTACTCATATTGCGTCAGGAACAGAAAAATTATCACAGAATACCCGGATTACATCATAAAATTACTTAAACATTAGACGCCCGGATTGCGTCAGCAATGGAACAGAACTTAATAACTGGACGCCCGGATTGCGTCATTGCCACAGGATATAAATAACGACGCCCGGATTGCGTCAACAAAAAGAATTTAGGTAAAGGACGCCCGGATTGCGTCATTACAACCAAATATAGGACGAGACGCCTGGATTGCGTCATCATAAAAAATATAGAAATACTAGACGCCCGGATTGCGTCATCGCAGTGACCTTACTTCCTTATTGCAAGCTAAGAGTCGTAACGCTTTCGCTCGTCTCTATTTCCTCCTCCGCTGTGACTTCTGGCAACATCTCTGCCAGCGTTGTCCCTGCAAAGCCCGTACTATTCCCCATCTGTATCGGCGGTAGATTTCCGGCTTCTCCCGCGTCGATGACCGCCACGCCAGCCTGGATCATCTCCTCGTCGACCGGCTTTCCGGAGAGGACCGCCTCCAGCAGGGCCTCCACCTTGCTAGGTTGGGACGCCGATCGGTCATCTGACAGATCTGCATCCGCTCGCGTCCCTGTTGCGTCATCGGTCGACATTGCGTCATCCAACAATGCATCATTTTTGGTTGTTGATTCGGCACCTGTTGACGCCGCTGCTTCCGGCCTAGGTAGATGCACTTGCTCCGCCCCTGCCAATGAGGATCTTGATGATGGTATCGATCCCGATGGGACAGACAATTGAGGAGATGTCGGTTCCACCGGCAACTGAGGAGATGTCGGTTCCATCGGCATGTACGAAAACATGCAAAAACGTATGACGTCAGCGTGGCGTGATCGCGAAATTGCGAATAACAACCCCAGAGTGGGGATAGCGCGAGTGGTAGGGAGCCACAGCGAGCAACGTTGCTCTTGGCAGTCTATCGGATACAGTCGTAGCGTGCGGACGTTCTACGCATACTGTATATAACAACCGGTAACTCCCGCGTGATTGCGCGTTAAATTTCTCGTTCTACAATAGCGAGCGGTGAATAGCCACCTTCTGTAAACGACACATTGCGTGCGTGAAAAGAAAAATTGTAACAAATACAAATATTAACGATTTATAATAAATAATTCGTCTTTAGTGAAAGTCGTGTCTCAAGATTAATTTAACGTACTTACCTTCTACTCACCTTGTCCCACGGCGGTGATACAACGTTGTCCATTGACTCCTTGGTGAAGCGAGACTCCGGGGAAGTTCATCTTCGGCGACGATCCATCCTGGGCAGGAACCTGAAACAGAAGAAAATAAATTAGTATAGTTAATAATCGAGGCCAGCGGATATCCGATACGGAGAGCGCAGCGACGGTGATGGTCCACGGGGCATCTACCTACAACACAAAGCGAATATTTAATAAACGTTAATAATTAATACATGCGAGCGGTAACTTGGTATGCGGTGACGCGAGGATCCAGGGGACCCGGCATCAGTGAGCAGCTACCTGGTATGCGGTGAAGCGAGGATCCGGGGAAGCGGCAGCGACGGTGATGATCCATCGGGGATACACACCTGCAACAGAGGGGAGAAATTACCCTAACTTATAATAGAGATCATATCTCGAGCACACCTTCTCGGTAGTTATAGGTCAAACCGAGTGGCGACCGTGATTTTGGAAGTGATAACGCGACTCCCACACTCTCCAACGGCCGCGTCCGGCTACAACCTTTTTTTTTTTTTTTTTTTTGACGCTGGGAAATCCTCATGGACTTCCTCACCTCTCGGGGGAGAGGTGAGGGGTATGCCGGACTCCTACCGGCTAAAACCCAGCGAGTGTCCCTCCCTTCCCCATATAGGGTGCGCCTGGGAACTCACTCTCGTATTGCGTCCAGGCGCACCCTGGGTGGGGCCTTCCAGCCCCCGTCCCTAATTCGGCGGCGAGGGACACCACCTCTCGCCGCCGACCGGCTCAGCGGGCTTTTTCAGATGAGACCCCCCGATCTCACCCGGTCCGCCGAGGCAGTTGGGGGGAACACCAGCCCCTCCCAGCCCCCCCTCCCATATACGAGGCCGGACGGGCACCCTTCAGCTCGCCCGGCTGGGTCACAAAACGAAAGGGGGAGGAGAGCGGCGGCGCCGCCGGCGCGCCCCTGCGCGCGCCGGCTCGCCGTCCCTCCGCTCCCTCTCGGCCGTCTCCTTCGCGAGCATCACTGTCTCGCAGAAGGAGACGACCGCCCCCCAGGCCTCTCTGTCCCGGACCATGGCCGCAGCCACGGCCGGGAGAGAGAGGTCCGCCCCAACCTTATCTATCAGGGCTCCGCGCTGCACCCCGAAAGCCGCACACTCGGCCAGGGTGTGCTGCGCGGAGTCCTCCGGGTCCCCACAGTGATGGCACTCGGCCGTGCGCTCCTTCCCTATACGACACAGGTAGTCACCGAAACACCCGTGTCCGGTGAGCACCTGTGTCACTCGGTAGGTGAGTCCGCCCCACGATCTGCCCACCCATTCGGGCAGAATCGGCCGGATCGCCTCGACAACCCGCCCCCGGACAGGAGCCAGACTATTCTGCCACTCCCGGAGGGCAAGCTGCCGAGCCTGACTACGTACCACCGCCCTGGCTCGCGCCGCGAGTGGCGCGCCCCCCCCGATCCGCCCGCATCCCGTGCACACGCCGATATACTTCGGCCTGCGCGAGGGCCGCGAACTCGATCGGGGGGACTCCAGCCAGGACGGTGGCCGCCGCATGGGAAATCGTGCGGTACCCCCTCACTAAACGGATCGCGGATCGGCGCTCGGCACGGTGTATTTCCGACCGAACGAACCGATCCGCGATCGCCCTATCCGCCCATATGGGCGCCCCATATAGGGCCACCGACCGCACGACTCCATGAAAGAGGCGGCGCACCCGCGCGCACGGGCCACCCAGGTTGGGTTGCAGACGGCCTAAAGCGGCCGCCATACCCTCCATCCTGGAGGCCACCCCCCTAAAGTGCGCGCGGAGGCGCCACCTCGGATCCAGCGTGAGCCCCAAGTATCGCATCTCGGGGCCCACTGGGACGGTCTCACCCCCCACCCGCAGGCCTAGTCCCCGGGGAGGCGGCGGCCCCCGCCGGTGGAAGTAGGCGATCTCCGTCTTCCTGGCCGCCACCTCCATGCCCAAGCCCCGGATCTCGCGCACGACCCTATCCACGGCGATCTCCGCCGTGCGGGCAGCGCCCTCCCAGGTCTCCCCCATGACTACCACCACCGTGTCGTCCGCGTAGCAGACAGCGGTGCAGCCATCGGGGAGCGCCACTCTCAGAGGGCGAGTATACCCGACGTTCCACAGGGGAGGGCCAAAGACCGACCCCTGCGGAACGCCGCCGTACACGGCCACTCGGCGTCTCCGCCCATCCGCCCCCCCAACCAGCAGCCACCTGTCGGAGAGGTAGGCCCGGACCATCGCCCGGAGGTAGACCGGGACCCCCAGATCAACCAGGGATTCCTCGATCACCCCCCGGGAAAGCGAGTTAAAGGCGTTGACGATGTCTAGTGACACCGCCAGCGCCACCCCGCCCCGAGCCAGTCCTTCTCCCACGAGGGACCGCACACGGCCGACCGCATCGACCGTGGACCGCCCCCCGCGGAATCCGTACTGGTCCTCCGGTAGCCCGGGACCACCCCCCCCACTCCAGGTGTCGGACGAGTCGGCCAACGAGAATCCTCTCGAAGATTTTGCCGATCTCGTCCAGGAGGCAGATGGGCCGGTACGCCGATGGCTGATCAGGAGGCCTGCCCTCCTTCCTCAGAAGGACGAGGCTGGCCTCCTTCCACTTCCCCGGGAAGACGCCACGCTTCAGGCACTCCTCGAAGAGTGCCCTCATCCGCCCGACGAAGAACCCCGCGGTGAGCGCCATCACTCGCGCCGGAACGCCGTCGGGACCAGGGGCAGTCTTTTTGCCCCTTAGCTTCCCGACGGCGTCCGCCATCTCCTCGTCCGTGATCCCCCATTCCGGGAGCCAGCCCGGCACTTCGGGCGCGGGTGCGTCCGCATCCTCCTCCCCTCCGGCGGGGAAGAGCGTGCTCAGGACTGTCTCCAGGAACCGGGGATCCATCGACGAGGTCAGCGGGGGAGCCCACGGTCGCAACTTCTTCGTTACGATCTTGTATGGGCGCCCCCACGGATCCTCGTCGAGCGAACGGAGGAGTTCCTCCCACGCCTCGATCTTGGCCCGTCTGATGGCACGGCTCAGGAGTCTCCGCGCCTCGCGGTACGACTCCCAAGCCCGATCCACCAGGGCCGTCACCCCTCGCCTCCTGGCTCTTGTGTAGCCGCGTCTGGCCTGGACCGAGGCGCGCCTCAGTTCGGCGATCTCCCCGGTCCACCAGTACGCGGCTCGCCTTCGAGGTGGCTTGGCCCGGGGCATCGCGACATCGCAGATTGCGGTCATCGCGGCCCCGAGCCACTCCACCTCCTCGTCTATCACAACCTCCTCCCCCTACCCGCCCAAGTGACAGCCCTGGCGGCCGCCTCCAGACGGTCCTCATCCAACTGCTTGAGGGACCACCGCTTTTCGTGGCGGGCATCGCCCAAGGCAGCGGGCGGAGGGACCTTCGCCCCCACGACCATCTCAATATAGAGATGGTCGGAGAGCGTCTCCAACTCAGAGACGACCCTCCACCCGCTGATCCCCCGCGCGGCGACAGGGTTGGCCAGTGTGATGTCCACAACTGACTCCCCCTGCCACCGCACAAGGGTGCTCCTCGCCCCCCTATTCTGTACCAGGAGCCCGAGAGTCGCCGCCCAGTCGGCGACCACCCGGCCCCTGGCGCTGGTCGCCCTCGAGCCCCAGAGAGTCGAGTGGGCATTAAAGTCCCCAGCCACGAGGACCGGGCGACCGGGGAACCTCCTCACCCAGCCGCCCAGCTCCTCGAGGCTATCCTCGACCCTCCGGAGCTCCCAGCTTGGTGGGAGGTAAACTCCCACCACTACGGTGGTCCCCCAACGGACGACCACATACCCGTGGCCGTCCCCAAGCCTGGTGGCAGGAGGGGAATCTCCGGAGCTCCCCCCCCCCGCCCCAAACTATCGCAATCAAGGCGCGGGAGTCCGCGAACCATTTGGGGTCGCTGGCCGGGACCCGATACGGCTCGGCAGCGATCCCCAACCCATAACCACGTTCCGCGAGGCTCTGGACAAACAGGTCCTGAGCCCCGCGGGCGTGGTTTAAATTTGTTTGGAGGAGCCGATGTACCATTAATCCAGGGTAACGTCATCGGCTCCTCCGGCGCCAGTATTCTCCCCGGCGACGGCCACGTCGACCTCCATTTCCGCCGCCGCCGGTGCCTCCACCGCCGCGAGGAGCGCTCCCCCAGCCGCTGCCGCCAGCACCACGGACGGGGGCCCCCCTCCACGGGGGGGGACCACCCGTAGAGTCATGGGAGTGCCCACCCTCGGGCCCACGGGTTTCCCCCCTACGGGACCCGCACGACAAGCGGGTCCTCCTATCCTATGCCTCGCCGGGCCGCCCGAGTCCTTACAGACCGGGCAGCGCGGCGAGGAGGCGCAATCTGCGGACCGGTGCCCGGCTAAGCCGCACCGAAAGCACCGGTCCCCCCACTCCGTCCCCTCGTTGGGGCAGCGCTGGCGAACGTGGCCCAGCTCCATGCATTTATAGCATTGGAGCGGGCGCTCCGCCAGTAGCTCCACTCGCGACCACGTCCACCCTATCTTGACCTTTCCGGTCTTTGACAGGGCGGCCGCGGCCGCGAGCGGGCACTTAACCCACGCTGCCCCCAAACCCGTGGGCCCGAGCCTAATTGGTCCCACCCTCACGTCCACTGGCCGACACTCCCCCGCTGCGCGCTACCTCTGCCGCAATATTGTCGGGAGTCGCCGCCTCCTGCAGATCCCGGAGGAGGATCTCCCTCGTCTTAATAGGACGATCTACTTTTACGCCCTCCACGCCGGAGAGGGCCGTCGACATGGCGGTGGCCAGGCGATCAGCTTTTTCCGACCCCCCAGCCCCCGCCACCTCGAGGATCAAGGCACCCGTGCGGGCCCTCCTGGGCTTGAGCGCCTCGATCCCCAGGTCCGCCAGGTTGACCCTCTCCTGGGCCAACCTCATAATCTCCGCGTATTTCCCCTCCGGGGCCGTCAGGACGACGGCGGCTGTTCGGGGGGGTCGCGGAAGAGCGCGGCGTTTGCGCTGCTGCTGTTGCTGCTGCTGCTGCTGCTGCTGCTGCCGCTGCCGCTGCTGCCGCTGCTGCTGCAGCTGACCCTGTTTATGGGCATGCAGGGAAGGGGACTTACCGACTGGTACCGCCGCTCCGCCCTGCTGCCCTCGACTCCGGACTTCCCCGGCCGGGGTGTCCCGCACCCGCTGTTGTTGCTGCTTCCGCTGCGGCTGCTGCTGATGTTGTTGCTGCTGCTTCTGCTTCGGCTGTTGCTGTTGCTGTCGCCGTTGCTGCTGTGGCCCTTGCTGCTGCTGCTGCTGCCTCTGCTGATTGGGAGTTCCCGGCACCTCCCTAGAGGCAGCAGCTTTTCTCGCTTTCTTAGCGGCCTTCCGCCCTACCACCTGGGCCCAGTTCCCCTCCTGGGGAGCGGAGGCCGGCGCTGGTACCAGGACCCCCTCAGGCGAAGGGGTGGGAGCTCCAGCCTCTCCCCTCTTTCTCTTCACCCGCTGAGGTACGGCTCCCTCCGTACCCGATGACTCTGCACCGCTAATAGGGCCGGAGACTCCCGGGTCAGGGAGCTCTTGTGTCGCGACCGATCGCGAAGATCCCCCGGCCCACTGAGTCCCCCCCCCCCAGATCGCCGGACTCTCGGGTGCAGCCGGAGTCGCCGCCGCCGTGAGGAGGCGGAGAGCCCTCGGCTCCCACTCCTCCCTAGTCCACCGCTCCATGAACATGGAGAGCTGGCCTAACACCGTCCGCTGTAGGTATTCCTCAAACTCCCCCCGTGACTTAGGAAGCCATCTGGGGGAGGAGGTCGACGCTGCTCCTTTCGGCGTCTGGTTAGCCCTCTCTCCTTGGTGAGGGGAGCCGGAGTTCCTCAATGGACTCCCCTCGGCAGGCGGAGGGTCGAGGTCGCGGAGATCCCGGAGCTCGGAGAATCTCTTCTCCAGCTCCGCGATTCTCCGGTCCCTCTCACACACCTGCCTCTCCAGCATCTCCACTCTTTGCCGGAGGGCATCCGCTTCCTGGCCCGTCTCAGCCGAGGGGCCGCCAGCCGCTCTCCTAGAAAGGATTTTGGCCCCCGCTTTGCCCACCAGGGCAGCCAGCCGCAGATCCCTTTTTGCGGTGCCAGAGAGGTGTTGGCAGACGTAGGCCAGATGGTCGACCCTCTCGGCGTGCTCGGCAATCTTCTGCGCCACGTACGCAGTCTCCTTCCGCGTCATTTGCTCCTCCAGCTCGCTGACCGAAGGCAGGTTTTGTGCCGGTGGGATGGCGCTGGTCGACGGCGTCACCTCCTCCCACCGTCCAGAACCCACCATGCTGCCCAACTCCTCCGCTAGCCGGGCCTTCTCCTCGGCCCGATTTTTGGCCGCCTCTAAGTTGCGGACAGCGGCCCGCAACTTCTTCGTCTCCATTTTTTGGGCTCTTGCCACTGGATCCTTAGGGTTCCGCCCCCGCGTCTCCGTGGCCGTTCGCCTTGGCGTCCTCGTAGGGGGAGTCCTAAAACTCCCGTTTTCGTCGCTGTCCCCAGAGGATACGGAAACAGCGTCTCCCTCATCATCGCCCCCCACTCCAGTTGAGGCGCGAGACGAAGTCGACCCCGACCGCCCCCTGCGCGAGCCCTCCTTAGAACTTAGAGGCCCGGGCCTCAGACTCAGGGTCTTGCCCCCCCTCGTCAACCCGTCGCCGTTCGTCATGTCCAGCGTCATCGTCACTTCGTTATTGTCTTTGTCCATTTTTGTTTGTTCCCACTCCCCGCCACGGCTCGGGGTTGCCCCCTATGCCCCAGCCCCCTGCCAACAGCAGGGCGACTGGGACTCCAGGCCCTTACTCACCCATGAGGAGAGGGCATCAAGGCCCAGCCCCCCATGGGCTTTCCGGGCTTCCGTCGCTCCGACCCGACGGGCACCGTTGCGGGTGCCGCCACGCAGGGGGCCCCACGGACAGACAGGTACCGCAGAGTGTCGCACCCCACCCAAGGTCCTGCCCGCCGTGGCGACCAGCCTACAATCCTTAACCGGGGCCGAGGTAACCTCCGCACCCCGGCTAACCGCCTACTCCGATGGCCAGGTTCGGAAAGGATGCGATCCCCGACCATCGGAGTTACCTTACCCGCCGACGGTCTATTTCACCCGTCGGCTCCCGCGACCCCACCCGTCGGACCCCGACCCAGGAATACGTCCTGGCGGCTCCGACGGGCGTCTCGTCCAGCACTCACACATGCACACTGGGTCACACCCGCCGGGCCCGATCTCGGAGTACGTCCAAGCGGTCCCCGCGGGCGCGGCCCCACATGTACCCCCACATCCATACTGACAGCACAACATGCGGGAGGAAGAGCCCCGAGGACCCGCTCCCACATGGGACGTCACACACATATCTATAAATACCACACAAACAGCACATGACACAAACGGGCATGTGCCCCTCCGACCGTCGGACCCAGCCCCGGAAATAAGTTCCGGCGGCTCCGAACGGCCCCGCCCGACAGGCCCCTGCAGCCGTACGCGACGTGTCGGCCACCTGATGGAACAAAGATGACAACCACGCATCCCAGGCGGGAAAGCGTGGGGCCCTATCATCGAAGAGCCACGTACGACACGGTAGAATGTAAGTTAGGATTAAGTAACGCGATTAGGTCGCCGAGCAGCGGCTCAGTTATTCAGTAAGAATTATCGTTTTCCCCTTCTCCTTTTTTTTTATTTCCATTTTGTTTTCTTTTCTTGGCCGATCCATGTTAATTTATGTTGTTTTTCGGCACATTAGTGCCCGGCACGGCCGTGAGTATTGTTTATTTGTTAGCGCGAAGATCGCGATACCGCGCGTATAACATAAGGCGTCGTGCCACACTCAGACGTCGGACCGGGAACGTTCGGACCCGAATTAGCGAAAAAACGCGACTACAATCAAGTCCATTGACGACATACGGGGGCGCGTACGCAAAGGGTCAAACCACGCGAGCCGCGCGACTAAATAGCCACCGGTGCCGAACCACAGAGTCGTAAAATGGGGGCACGCGCAAAGAACATCGCAATCCGAGCACTGGGTGGCGTGATGGCGAACCATGCGTCATCCACGGGAAAAAACCCACGGTGTCCCAAGAGCGAGACGTGGCACACCGTTGGAACAAGTCGCCGCCGAAATCCGACCGCCCGTGCGGAAGTTGTGGGGACAGTCCGCGAAATCGATACCCGGACACCGGAAGCGGAAACCAAGACCGGATGGTGGTCCGTGGGGGTCGTAGAAACGAGCACCGGGGGTCACCGTAGAGATCTGACCACTCAGGTCGAAGTTACGGGGACGGTCCGCGAATTCGATACCCGGACACCGGATGCGAAATCCATGTCCGGATGATAGTTCTTAGGGATCGTAGAAGCGAGCACCGGAGGTCGCCGTTAAGATCTGACCACTCAGACGGAAGTTACGGGGACGGTCCGCGAATTCGATACCCGGACACCGGACGCGAAAACCAAGTCCGGATGGCAGTCCGTAGGGGTCGTAGAAGCAAGCACCGGGGGTCACCGTCAACGTCGGGTAACCCGAAATCGACCGGGACGTTTTTTCTAGAAAGTCGGTCCGGATGCCTCTATAGGGGTGTAAGAGAGGCCGGACACGCGGGTCGGCGATGTAAAAGGTCGAAAATCCCGGGGGGTGGAAAACCACTACCCGGGCATCGAGAAAGTGCGTCGCACTCGTAGCATAACAGGTGGAAATTTCCGTCACGAACATCTGGCGTGACCGCAAGCGGTAAACACCTATTGTAACTGCGTAGCATGGAAAATTACCGAAAGAGAAAGCGGCCGTGATACCGTAGTAGGGATAGAATATCGAAAGTGGGGAGCCACAGCGCAGAGGAATACTCGGGGCAGTCTCTCGTGGGCGCTCGTAGAGGTAACACCGGTCTCGCGCGTATGTCCCGACGTGTCGTAGTAATTATCGCGACAGTGATCCGGCTTACGAAATTAGATTACCCCAGCGTCCGAAACAAACGGGAACGCCCGCATAACGCGTTAAAAGTCGCCGATACGAAAGGCGAACGGTATTATAGTGCCGAAACGGAAATTACGCACTTAGCGAGACGTGCGACCGCCATCTTGCGCGGAATAAATAAATGTGTACAACCATCTGTGTAAAACAGGCATTGTGAATAAATGGAATAATCATTTGTGAAAATTACGACAAAGTCGCAATTACTTACCTTACACTTACCTGATTAAACGGAGGGCAGCCATCTTAGAGAAGCGGCGATCCGGGTTGCGGATTACTATCGGTGCATCAACGGAGGGACCAGCGGATGTGGCATCCGTGGCGAAAACCTAAAAATAATCAGTATTAATTAAGTTGATCAACCACGTCACTCATCCTTACCCGGTGAGAGCGGTGGTCGGCCATCTTGTGAACGCGACGATCCTGGGCGACGCGCAGTAGCGATGATCCATGGGACGGTGACGCAGATGAGGCACCCGCAGCGAGAACCTGAAATTGATCAATATTAGTTAAGTTGATTAACCACGTTACTCATACTTACCTGGTGAGAGCGGTGGTCGGCTATCTGGTGAACGCGATGATCCTGAGCGGCGCGCAGCAGCGATGATCCATGGGACGGCGACGCAGATGAAGCACCCGCAGTGTGAACCTGAAAATAAAAGGAGTTAATTGGGTTGATTAACCATTGGTACTGTAACTTACCCGATATAGCGGTGGTTAGCCATCTTGATCCCTCGTTGGCATAGGCAGGTGATTGGTATCGGTGATCCGAGAGGAGGCGCTGGAGATTCGGCATCCGTGACAGGAGTCTGAAAAGGAGATTGTTTAAACAAATTGGTTAACCATGATATCATAGATACTTACCTTCTCGGTGGAATTAGGATAAACCGAGTGGCGACCGATGACTTATAGGACAAAATAGTATGTCCCGTAGCCCGATTACGTACCGTTCGGTTACACCCCAACCCCGGAATAAGTCCGGGTGGCCCTGGTGGACGTCCTTACCTCGGGTGCGAAGGACACCCCGGCCGCGCCCGCCCACGCCGCCCCGGCATGAGATCGCCGAGTCCGGGAAGCCCCCAGTACGGGTAGTCTCCGCGCCCATTGAACTCCCGAGAGAGTCAATGAGGCGGAGCCCCGCCAAAATCTGCCGATCCCAACTCGCTCGAGGCGAGTCGGTGTCGATTGCGACAGCAAGCTGCCGCAATACGACGACTCACGGGGAATCGGCAGAGGAGGGGAAGGAGCCCCCGCCACGACGGCCCACCCGTAAGCGGCGCCGACAACGCGACCGTCGCCCCTCGCCCCTACTCCGGCCGCGCCGGGACCGCTGTGGGGTGCAAGCACTCCCTGGGACCGCTCCAAACGGAGCACCTCCGCCCTCTACAAGGCCAACGCCAGGGAGACATCTGTCCCATGCCTATGGCTATCAATGGCGCCTCCTGGCAGGTTTCCTCTCTGGGGTTCTCTCTCCCCGGGTGAGGTGGCTTTTAAGGCGGCCACAGTCGCCCGTGACAAAGGCCGGATCGGGACCACGCATTTACGACTCCCCCTTCACCAGAGTGGGGGTCACGTCCCCTACGGCACAATGCCCGGCTCGATGTCCTCGGGGTGGCCAGGGCCCCGCCTGCGTGGGAGAAGGGAGGCACCCACGCCCGTCCCAACTACCCTCCACAGCCTCTGAGTTGCTAGGGTACCTCGGGGTCGCAAACACCCGTACCGCCGGGATTGAGAGATTGCTCCCTCGCTCCCAACGGCCCCTGAGGGGGGGTCCGGCTACAACCTAACCTGACCCTTTTTTTTTTTTTACGTGGGGGAATCTTCTACTACTGGAATCCCCAGGATTTAGTCCCAGGTTTCAGCCAGCCCTTTCGGGGAAGACACCACCATCCCCCTTGCGAGGAACGATGGTAGTGTGGGATTGTATGACAGTGCACATCGCTTACGATACTGCATGTATACCCTGCCCACTAAACCTAACCACGATGGCCTTCCTGACGGATAATGGGGGTTTCCCGGGAACTACCGAAGTATTACTTCCAGGAGACCCCCATCCGGATGGGGCTTACGCCCCCTATCCCCACGGATTCTAACATATTATTATCAACCGGATGAGACCATGACATCCGGCGTTCAACGCGAGTTCCGCACGGCGCGGTGGAACACAAGTACGTGTCACCCGCTGAAACGCGCCCACAGCCAACGACCCCCGTGTGTGCGAGCACACGCCGATCGGTCACTGCGGGCTCGTCCGCAGGCAAGACGCAACGCCGAGGTCGAGAATCGACTCGGCATAGACCAAAACAAAGCGAGTCACATCGATTCGCGACGCGCGAGGGGGAGGAAAACCCCTCAGACTCAAACCAGAAGTTAACTTCTGGGAGCCGCTACACGCACGCTGCAGTCGCCTTCTGGACATATCCAACCTCCGGTCGTGGAATCTATACAGCGCCCTCATCGGACGCAGCGTCACGGCGCGAGATGGTTCCGAGCGTTGCGAGCTGGAGCGCGCTCCTCCTGCTGCCGGCGTCTCTCCGCGTCCTCCTTCTGTGAGATCACCCTCTCGGCGAAGCTGGAGAATGATGACCACGCTTCGCTGGATCGCACCATCTGTCCCACGATAGCGGACAAAGACAGATCTTCGCCCATTATGCGGGACAGCTCCTCCCGTTCCTCCTGCCATGCAGCACAATCCCGCAGGGTGTGTTCGGGTGAGTCCTCGTCACCCAAGTCACAGTGCAGGCACTGTGGGCTTTCCGCTTTCCGGATGCGGAACAAATATGTTCCAAAGCACCCGTGTCCCGTAAGGAGCTGGGTGAGGCGAAACGTAAGGTGCCCGTGAATCCGGTCCAACCATAGGTCCATGTGGGGTCGGATGGCGAGACGGGTCCTCTCCCCAAACTCACTTCGTTCCCCGAGAAACCTCTTCCACCGTCCCCGGAGGCGGATCTTCTCCTCGTTCCTGGTCGCCTCAACCCTCCTCCAAGGTCCACTCCTGTCTCTGCCTGATGATGCGAGTACGCACGAACACGTTCTTGCAGTACGCAGCCATCAAGTCAAGCGGCGGCACTCCAGCCAGCAAGATTGCCGCGTCCGCGGATACAGTTCTATATGCCGCTATAACACGCAGCGCAACGGTTTTCTGCGCTCGCAGAAGCAGGTGTCTTTCGCGAGACACCGCGAATTCGTCACTCCAGACTGGGGCGCCGTACGTCATAACTGACAACAAAACGTTGTAGTATAACCGGCGTTTACCCTCCGACGGCCCCCGCAAGTTCGGCATCAGGCAGCCGAGCGCGCGCGTGACCCTGGCCACTTTATCCGCCACGTACGCAAAGTGATGACCGAAGGTCCAACCGCTGTCAATAATTACGCCGAGACACTTCATACGGTCCTACGGCGCCACTTCGGTCTTGCCAACTCTGACCGTTAAACCGCCGGCTCGAGCGCCAAAGAGGACCACCTCGGTCTTGGACTCGGATATTGTGAGACCCGGGGCCTGAATCCTCTCGATCACACGCTGCAGGCACTTATTGGCCTTGTCAAAGACCCTGTGAGCGTTCCTGGCCACTGCAGCCGTCCGCCGAGAAGCGCCCCAAGGCTGGCGGCAGCCGTAACAGACCAGAAGCGGTGAAGCCCGGCCAGAGCCTGCTGAAACCGGGGATCCAGAAGGCCACCGACATCCGGCTGGAACCAGAGATCAGGGCGGCCCTCAAGGACGCCATTTTCCGACGGGACGCACCGGGGCCCGCACGACCGGTCCACCACCCGGGAATCCTCCCGATCGGCCACTCCTCACCACTGTGGCAGGCCGACGACAGATCGCGGGCCGGAAGCGCGACGCCCGGGAGCAGCGGAAGCGGGACCGAGGCGACAGCGACCAACCCCGCGACGCCGGAAAAGGGGAGCAGCAGGGTGTAAGCGACACACTCACGCGCGCATATACACACACACACACGCACACGCGGGACGTCAATAAAAAGAGCATCCACGCGAACCCACACTCATACATGCACACACACACACAAGTGCGTAAATATTAGTTTAAGAATATTATTCAGATATATATACATAGTCATAGTTATAACCATATTATAATCACGTAGCATAGCTTAAACCATTAGGGTAACTTTAGTTATAAGGACCGCGTATAAAACCCGGGGACACGGATAAACGCGAAGCGTAATGAAACTAGACTTTTATTTGGCTACAGCCGACGCGTCGTGTGGACGGTATTAATAAAGAAGGAATACCACTCTAGTGGGCGATTAATTGTTCATTTATTATTATTATTTTGTTTGATTTCCGTGCCGACCCATAGATAGATGACGAAAGGCCAGCGGGGCCAACTTCCGGTAGCTTATTTCCTGTGACTAGAGGCGAGCCGGGCCAACTTCCGGTGGTCTATTTCCTTTGATTAAGGGTGAGCTGGGCCGACTTCCGGTAATGCAATTCCTTTGATTAGAGGCGAGCCGAGCCGACTTCCGGTAGCGTAATTCCTTTGATTAAGGGCGAGCCGAGCCGACTTCCGGTAATGCAATTCCTTTGATTAGAGACGAACCGAGCCGACTTCCGGTAATGTAAGATCCTTTGATTAAAGGCGAGCCAGGCCGACTTCCGGTAATGTAATTCCTTTCGATTGGAGGCGAGCCGGGCCGTCTTCCGGTAGTCTATTTCCTTTGTTTAAAGGCGAGCCGGGCCGACTTCCGGTAGTTCATTTCTTTTGATTGAGGGCGAGCCGGGCCGACTTCCGGTGGGCTATTTCCTTATGTTAAAAGCGAGCCGGGCCAACTTCCGGTCGTCTAGTACGTTGATTTCGTCAAAGACGAACCGGTGGCAAAAGTGAAACCGGAAGTCCGGGTTTTATGAGACATTCACCGCAACGAGCGTCGGAAATGTAACGAGGGTGCTCACATTAAGTGAGCCAGTGATCTCGCGAGTCAACCTGACCGTTGGATCGCGGAATGGCAAACCGGAAGTGACCGACACCGGGTCGCACCGATAACGTAAAGACGTCACCCCGAAATACCCCACTTGTCAAAGCACATCGCGGGGCGACAACGAAAGCGCGAGATCACGAACCGGAAGTGCGACGCCCGATAGGGGAAACCCAACGAATAAGGCGTGCGACCTGAAGCTGCCCAATCGGAAAATAATTGTGTAAGCATGACGCTTTGCCGGTGGGAGCATTAACGTGTAGGTCGAGTAATGACGGAGGCGGCACGGGCAAGGCGGTATGTAACCGGCGGCACGACTTCCGGGAGTGTATACGTGCGTGAAAATAACAAACGTTCACGTGATAGCCAAACTAATGCGTAGCGATCACGCGTAAACAGGACAGCCGTGCCAGGACGTACCAAGGCGGTACCTGCGACGAGCGGCGCGCGACGGCGTGATCGGCGCGAGAGTGGGGCATGGCGACAGCGGCCGGGCGATCGGGTGAACACGATCGGTCGAGGATTCGTTCCTCAACCGCCAAACCGTACGGTCGTTCTTGCTAACGGGGAATCGTTCTTGATCCTCCGAACCGAGCGGTCGATCGAGGATTCGTTCTTCAGTCACCGAACCGAGCGGTCGATTGGGAGATCGGTCTCCCGAATCGGTTTGAGAATATGTAGGAGCGATCCCGCATAGTGGTGCGTTATCCCGCATACGCGATCCGCGATCCGCGAGAAATTCGGGGCGCGAACGCGAATCTTTGTAACCGCTACGATAGTCGAGCAACGCTAAGCCGAGTGCGGTTTTCATTTGTCAAAAGTAGAGTATACCTTGTAAAGTAAGGAAGAAAGGTAATAAATTAAATTTTACCTATTGCAAATACGTGTAACGTTTATTGAGAGACTGTACCTGAAACGCGAAAGACTCACTTACCTGTTCCCACGAATACTTACCCGACGGCGGTCCGAAATCCTCCTCGACGATCCAGTGGCGATCCACAGGGTGCGGCGGTCCAGCGAAGGTCCAACAGGGGCGAAGGTCAAATCCAGCGGTGCACAGCCGTTTGCTTTCCGAAGACGGTCCTCGGTCCAGCGACGCAAGTCCCACGGTGATCCTGCAAAGCGGAAGTCGAACGAGACAGAGGGAAACCGGAAGGGGTCAAAGGAGGGGAATCAACAGAGTCTGCGTAACGGTCAGTCATACATATTCCAACCTTTCTCGATGTAGTAGGTTAAGATCGAGTGGCGACCGTGATAAAAGCATGATATTACGAATAACCGACGAAGTGGGATTTATCTACTCCTCCGTTCGGTCACAGCCACCACGATAATAAGCGTGTCATCCGCGTAACAGACTATGACGCAACCGCTAAGGAGCAACATTCGCAAGATGGAATCGAACGCGATGTTCCACAGGATAGGGCCAAGTATGGAGCCCTGCGGCACCCCACAGGTCACTCCGCGGCGCTTAAGTCTCCCATCATTAGAAATGTATTCGATGTTGCGTTCCGAGAAGTAGGCCTCAATAATCCGACAAAGGTAGTCGGGGAAGCCTTTCCTCCTGACCGCTGCTCTAACAACCCGCCACGGGACTGAATTAAAGGCGTTGGCGATATCAAGACCAATAGCCATGGCCACCTTACCCTCCGCAGTTGCCTTCTTGATCGTTTCCTTGGCAAAAAGGAGGGCGTCGATAGTCGAGCGTCCCCTGCGGAACCCGAACTGGTTCGGGGCCAAATCGGCGAGTGGATGATCAGCCATCCACGCATGCATCCTCTCGACGATGACCCGCTCTAACATTTTGCCTGCCTCATTTAGCAGGCAAATTGGGCGCGCCTTTGTAATAGCTCCCGCAACCACAGCCTCTTTCGGTATGAGAACCAGCCGCGCGATCTTCCAAGGAGCCGGGAAAACTCCTTTCTTCAGGCAGGCGGTAAAACACATAGCCATTCGGGCCATCATGACCACGGGGACCTTTCTCCACAGAGCACTGTTCAGCCCGTCCGGACCCGGTGCCACGTTGTTTTTCTTCTTCCCCTTAATGGCGCGATAAACTTCCGCTCCAGTGACCGCCCATTCCTCGTTCCACTCAAAGTTCGACCAGTTGAGGGGGCGCAGAGCATCTCCAGCCGGAAAGAGGGAGTCGAGAAGGGGCTCCAGCACGTCGGCCTCTAAGGTCTCCGTCAGGCCTGGGGAAGCTCGCCTCAGTCTTTTTAGTACTGCCTTGTAAGGCAGACCCCACGGATCCTCTTCTATGCCCGCCAGTAGCTCCTGCCACGCGCGGGCCTTCGCGTGCGCGATCTCCCGCCGCAGGTCAGCGCTGGCAGTGCGATAAGCGGCCCGGTTTTGTTCGACCGCGTTCGGAGTTCCTCTCCGCTTACTGCGTGTCCACAGTCTTCTAGCGCGGATGCAGACGGCCCTTAATTCCGCGATAGTGTCGCTCCACCAGTAGGCCTGTCGTCTGGCCTTGCGGGGACCGATACGGGGAACGGCCGCGCAACAGGCCTCCCCGATCGCCGAGTCGATCCATTCGCCAGGGTTCTCAGCCTCCTCCAGCTCCTCCATGGAGGGCCCAAACTCGCACCTCCATTCCAGAACCGCCTCGAAAAAGTCAGCGTCCATTCGTCTGGCATTCCACCTGGCACCGGACGTCCCGTTAGCACCAGACCCTCCAGCTCGTACAAGTGATCCAGCTACATCGAATGTAATATACAGGTGGTCCGATAGCGACTCCAGGTCTTCTCGGACCCTCCAGTGTAGAACGTGAGGCGCGACGCTAGGCGAGACCCAGGTGAGGTCAACTATTGACGATCCCTGGGGCCTCACACAGGTCGCGACCGCGCCCACGTTGGCGAGGCGCAGATCCCAGGTAGCGGTCCAGTCCGCGAGAAGAGTTCCCCTAGCGCTGGTGAAGCGCGAGCCCCACATAGTGGAGTGGGCGTTGAAATCCCCACATATCACATATTTGTCCCTTCGGGCCGCCAGGAGTTCGCTGAGTTCTTCCAGCAACTCGAGATAGGCCGCACGGTCAGCATTTGGAGAGATGTAGCAGGACGCCACGCAGACTCCTCCACATCGAACCGTCACACAGTGTCGCCCCCGCTTAACCAGTGCACACGGGATTCTGAGTCTATCGCGGTTTATGAAGATCGCCGCTAGTCCGTCCTCACTGAAGAGCCAGGGCTGAGACTCAGGGGCACGAGCCGGCTCGGACACCACACAAATATCGAAACCCAGCTCGAAGGAGTGCTGCATAAGCAGCTCTTGAGCCGGGCGACTCCGATTGACATTGGCCTGGATGACGCGTAGGACCATTATTCCGCGTCGGGTTGATCAGTCCTTTGAGCTGTGCCGTTTCCTCGTGACTTGGTGCTCTCCCGGTTGACCGCTGAGCTCCTCACGCACGCCGCCGAGCCAAAACAATGGTCGCTTCCTCTCCCGCGTTCGTGGCATACTATGCACCTAGGGTCCGCGGAGCAACCTCGCGCGGTGTGGCCATCCTGTCCGCATCGGAAGCAGGTCCCGCTGCGATCAATCGCAGCGGGGCATCTGACCTTGACGTGTCCCTACCCCCAGCATTTGAAACACTGCAGGGGGCGCGCCTTCAGAAGTTCGACTTTGGCAATGGTCCATCCTATTTTTACTTTCTCCCGTTTAGCGACGCTTACGGCAGTGGCTAATGGGCATTGCACCCAAACCGCGCCCAAACCGCTCCTCGAAAACCGGATGTCGCCTGCTATAACCTCGTCAAGGCGGCATGCTCCCAAGTCTCCGACCAGGGTGCGAACCTCCTCCGGAGTCACCGACTCGTCCAGACCGGAGATGCAAAGTTCGCCCCTCATGACCGGTCTGGACACCCTTGCCTCCTCTTCTGGAAGCACCTCGCGCAACTTGCGGGCCAGCTCATCTGCCTTACCGGCTCCCTCGGGTCCCATAATTTCAATGAGGCATCCCCCGTTAGCGGCCCTCCTGATCTTGGTCGCCTCGATGCGCAAGTCGACAAGGGATATCTTCTCTCGCGCCGTCCTCAAAGCGGCCGCGTATGAGAACCCCTCGGCCCGGCCAGTGATACCCACCGCAGCCGTCCTCGGGGGCCTCCGCCTTGGACCCGTCCGGTCTTTCGGCGCCCCAGCGACGGTGGACCCGGTAGTCGGAGCAGGTTTCCGTGCGGGCCCCGGTGTTGGGGGTTGTACCGCGCTCTGCTTCCTCTTCCGCCTTCTCGACCCATCCACGAGACTCCATCCCTCCTCTTGCGGACCCCTCAGCGCCAGATTCTCAACGGGGGGACTGGCAGGCTCCCTTGCCGTCTCCTTAATCGCCCCTGTTCGTCGCGAGGAAACCTGAGCATTCGAGACGATCCTGGGTCTCCCTCTCTTCTTCCCCGTGGAGGGGGCAGGTGTCCCTGATGGACCGCGGGGCCCAACTCGCTCCCCCACATTAGCCTTCTTACTCGGCGTACGGGGGTCCACCCCCTGTTTCGCTCCCGCCGGCGACCGCTCATCCGGCACTCCCTTCCTCTTGTCCGCGGGGATCTGGCTGTTTGAACCCCCCCCAGCTAGTAAGGCTGCCCCGAGCAGGAAACTCCCACTCGAATTCCGCGCCATTGGTCGAGATGAGAGAGGACGCTCCCTCCGTCGTCTGGGCTATTTCAGGGTCCGCATTACCTACCGGCTTTCCGATTCCATAAACCCGCCCCGCCAGCACTCCAGGGGCGGTCTTCTCCCGTTTCAGCCGCTCCATTTCGGCCCGGAGTTCCCAAACATGGGTCTCGAGGGCACGGACCTCCCTCCGGCGTTCCTCCTCCGCCCTCTGAGCAACCTTCAGCTGTGATGACAAATCAGCTACTTGTTGTTTCAGGAGAGCCGTGTCTCCGCGGTCCTCAAGTCTCTCGACCAGGACCCCAACAATATCCTTAGTGAGGGCCGCGTAGTCCCTCAACTTTCCGCTCATGGCCCCCTGCAAGTTTTTCGAAGCCAGCCTGATGGACTCCACGCTTTCCATCAGCCGGCCTCCCAAATGGCCCTAGACGGGAGACCTCCATCTCCCTCAACGCGCCAGGCTGCAGGCTCCTGACGAGGGTCACCAGCTCAACCTGTTCAGCTGTGGCCGTTGTCTTCGCCACTTTCTTCGCCCTGCTTTTCCCTTTGGACCGCGGTGGGGACGCCCTAGTTTCGTCCGATTCGTCGTCCGTGTCCACAACCCGGTTTGTCGATCGCGTGCCACGCCGCTGTGTGTGAGGGGCCTCGCTGCTCGAATCCGCCAGATCTATCTGCATTAGCGGGCTGACCTCCGCCTTTCTCTTCATAGTTTCTCTGGGATTTCTTTTCCCAGAAGCGTTCGTGTGGCCTTCGCCCTCCGTTCTCGCGGTCACTTGAAGCCCCAGGCCTATCACGCCGGATCCAGGCGTCCTAAACTCTGCCCTGTCCGCTTCCTCGGAGGTCCTCAACGAGCTCGCCTGACCATTCCCGGTCATATCTATTAGGTCACCCCCCGTGGGAGGAGCCACGGAGTCCGCCGCAGCGTCCATCACGGGGGGAACCCGAGCATCCGCGTCCCCATCTTCGGCTTCCTTTGCTGCCCCGTCTTGAGCCGTAAGTGCACCTAGCGCCTTGGACACGCCAGCCTGCAGCGGCGAGCGCTGTAACCTGTTACTGCGGATAAAGGCATTCTTCTCCGCCTCCAGCACAGCGGGCTCCATCGGGAGCTCCTTGGGCGGCACCGTCTTGCTCTCCGCGTTCTTAGCGGACTTAGCCCGAAGCCGCTCCTTAATAGGGGGGGTAACCGAATCCGTCCCGCCCGTCCGAGCTACGCGATGAAGCACCTGTAGCTCCGGTAAATTGTATCTCGCGATAACTCTTTCCGCAGCTGAGCTCGCTGTCAACTCAGCTGCAACTGTCCCATCGCTGGCTATTAACGACGGTAGTATGGCTGGGTGCAGATCACCATCTAACCGCCGGCCCCTGGTATCCGAACCCAGGGAGTTCAGTCCTATATTGTCGTCCATTTCATAATCCATTATTGGTTTGGCTTCGGAGTTTCCTTCTCCTAGACCGGTTGCTAAAAAGCTAACGAGCCCGGTCTGCCCGGGGGCTTGGAGTGCTTATTTAGAGGCGGCACTCACTCGCCTCGTCATGGGATCCTTATAGAACATAGGGCACTTTATAGGACTCTCCCTTCCCACAGGAGAGCCCACCCCGTCCAAAGAATCCCACCGCTGTTTGTCCGCGACCGCTTATTGGTTATTCACGGCTAACCCCCACGCAATGTGGAGGCCGTTCCCCTATCCGCAACCCGGGGACGCGTCCGGCGCCAGTCAGCTCTGGATCCCCCAAAGGCGGAGGCCTTTTTTTTTTTTTTTTTAACGTGAAGAAATCTTCGACCGCTGGGTTCCCTGAGCCGAAGCCCGGTATGTGGCCCAGCGGCCCCCTCTGGTGTTGTGAGGGGGAAGACCCCCCCGCTCCACAAAGTGGCACTGAGCGGGGGGAGTGTGTTCCATGCGCCATTTGTGGGGACGTTCGGGAACGGTTAGCACGGCATCCGAACGCCCCCTGCGCTGGGCCCGGCTGGCCCTCTGCTCTGAGCCTTGCGGCTCTGTTGCTCTATGAGCAGTAATATCGTTGCGGCGGGGTGTGACACCACCCCACCCCGCCGTTCCTCCCGTTGACTTGTGGGAGGGGTTCATTGACGTCCGGTGCTGTCGGAACGTCGATCTCCCACCCCGACTGATCCAACCCCGTCGGAGGGTGGACCTCGGGGCGTTCTACTCCTCGCGCTTAACATGCGCCATGCCGCTTCCCTGATCTTGATGGGAGCGGTACAGTCCAGATGGCCTGTAGTTCTATCTATCACGGGGGAGGGTCGTCCGGGGGAGGGTCTCTCTCGCCCCGTCGGATCCGCTCCGCCTCCTCCTTGGCGGACATTACCTGGCCGCAAAATGCCAGGAATGCCCGCCACTTTCCCTCGTCCCCGACCGTGGCCGCCACCACGGCCGGGAGGGAAAGATCATTGCCGATCTCCCCCCGCAGGACACGGCGCTGCTCGTCCCAAGCGGGGCACACCTCGAGGGTGTGCTGCGCCGTGTCCCTCTCTTCGTTGCAGTGGTGGCACTGCGGTGATTCCTCCTTTCCTATGCGACACAGGTACTCACCAAAGCACCCATGCCCGGTGAGCACCTGCGTCGCCCTGTAGGACAACCCGTGTCGCCGACTGTCCAGCCACTCTGCCAGACAGGGTCGGACGGCTTCTACGGTCCTCTTCCCCGGCAGCGCGGGATCGGCGAGATACGCGCGCCAGTTGTTTACGAGGACCGTCTTTTCCTGGAGCTTAATCAAGCGACTGGCCCTGTTCCAGACAGGCCCCCTCGGAACCCGCAGCCCCCTGGTACGCCGATAAACTTCGGCGTGTTGGGCAGCCGCGAGCTCTAACGGAGGGAGCCCCGACAGGACCGTCGCCGCCGCGTGCGAGACGGTACGGTAGGCCCGTGACACTCTCAGGGCTACGACGCGCTGCGCGCGACGCAAGATCGCTTTGATGCGCGCCGAGTTCCCAGCCCTTTTTGCCCAAATTGGGGCACCGTAAAGTACCACGGACTGCACCGTCACGGCGTACAGCCGGCGAGCACGTCCGCTCGCCCCTCCCAGGTTTGGCATTAATCTTGCCAACCTATTTGCTACTCCCATCATCCTGGGAGCTATGCGAGCGAAGTGCTCGCCAAAACTCCAGGTACCGTCCAACCAGAGGCCCAGAAACTTCATCTGGGCCCCCACGGGGACACGGGTACCCTCAACCATAATGTGCAAACCGGGTGGACTCCCCCTCGCCTTATCATAAAAGAATACCGCCTGCGCTTTCTCGGGAGCCACCCGGAGCTCCAGACTTTTCACCGCAGCCACCACACTTGCCACCGCAACATTGGCCCTTCGCTGGGCCTCCTCCCAATTGTCCCCCTCTACCCCCAGGAACGTATCATCTGCGAAACCGTTCAACCAGCAGCCCGGGGGGAGGGGGATCGTCAGTGCGGCGTTGTATCCGAGGTTCCACAGGAGTGGCCCTAGGACCGACCCTTGCGGAACCCCCCGCACTACCAGCCGACCCGCGACTTCGCCGTCGCGGTTTACGTATAGTAGGCCCCTGTCCCGGAGGTAATCGTGTATCATCGCCGCCAAGTAGGGGGGCACGTCATGCTTGATTAGCGCCCCCCTGATGATTGGCCAGGGCAGAAAGTTGAAGGCATTCTTGATGTCGAATGACACTCCCAACAACACCCTGCCCTCCTCCGCAGCGGCCTCCGAGAGGGTCCTGATGCGACTGATCGCATCCATCGTGGATCTCCCCTCTCGGAAGCCGTACTGGTCCGGTGACAAGTCCGGACCAGTCTGGGACAGGTGCCGGACGAGGCGGTCAGCTATAACCCGCTCAAACAGCTTTCCCACCTCGTCCAGCAGGCACACCGGCCTATAACCCGACGGCTGGTCGGCTGGTTTCCCCGCTTTGGGGAGGAGGACCAGCTTGGCCTTTTCCATTTTTTGGGGAACCGGCCCTCCCTCAAGCACTTAGTAAAGAGCACCCTAAGGTGCTCGGCCAGTTCCCCCGTGGCCAGGGCCCACGCCCTGCTTGGGACTCCATCCGGCCCTGGAGCCTTTCCCGACTTCATCCTTTTGGCCGCTCTGGCCATCTCCTCCATGGAAACCCCAAGCTCCTCGTCCCACTCTACTGGTGGTGGTGGAGCAGGGGGGCCGCCGGTCCTCTCCCCAGGATCGTCCGGGAAGAGGGTGTCGACGACCCGTGTGAGGAACCCGGGGTCCAATGACTCCGTCGTGGGGGGCGCCCAAGGTCTGAGCTTGTTCAGCACTATTTTGTAAGGGCGCCCCCACGGGTCCTCCTCCAGGGCCTGCAGGAGCCCTTCCCAATCCTTGGCCACTTTTATGGCCACGGAGAGGGCCCGCTTGGCGGAGCGGTATCCCTCTCCAGCCTCCTCCAATCTGTCCGGGTCGCGGCTGCGCCGGGCTCGCAGCCAGATCCTGCGGGCGCGGACGGAGGAGCGCCTTAACTCGGCTATCTCCTCCGTCCACCAATACATTTTCCGACGTGGATTCGGCCTTGATCGGGGCATACCGGCGTTGCACGCCTCGGTCATGACTGCCCCGATCCTTTCGGCCATGTCATCCACGTCGGCCGCTTCGTCGCCGAGCGTGACTTCTCCCCAGAGGGAGGTGCGGATCGCGGCCCGGAATACGTCGCAATCCACCTTCCTCCACTGCCACCTGGGGAATTGCTCGGCGACATTTCTTCGTCGGGCCTGGGCCCCCGGCGCGTCGGCCAGGAGGGAGAACTCAATATACTCATGATCTAACATTGTTTCCACCCCCCCGACCACCGTCCACCCCGACACCCGCCGCGCCGCCGCGGGGTTGGCCCACGTCGTGTCGACTATGGACCCCCCCCTCGCCCGCACACACGTCTGCGCAGTGCCGGAGTTTAGCACGCACAGGCCCAAGCCCGCCGCCCATGCCTCGAGGGTTCTCCCTCTAGCATCTGTGGCCGGGGACTTCCACAATGCTGATTTGGCATTGATGTCCCCGGCCACGACCACCGGAGCCGGGTTGAACCTCTCGCTGCATCTCCTGATGTCGTCGAGGGCCGCCCCGAACTCCGCCAGGCTCCATCTGGGGGGCAAATACACCCCCACCACTATTATCTGGCCCCACCTCACGACGACGAATCCTTCGCCCCCCTCAACCCAAGTGCAGGGCACCGGATCCGTCGTCTGCCTCCATGTTATTGCTACGGAGCCGCACCGACCCGCCGCCCAACATGGGTGATCTTGCGGGATCGAATACGGCTCCGAAATTATGCCCAGACCACTGTCGCGTTCCGCCATGGACTGAAGGAACAAGTCCTGCGCGGCGCGACAGTGGTTCAGGTTGGCCTGCAAGATTTTAGGGGGCATTACTTATGTCCCCTGTTATCGGAGGCCTCCCCCTCCTTCTCCAGCCTTGTCCCTCTTTTCGAGGGGCGGTCCTTCCCCGAGGCTTTACCCTTGCCCGGGAGCTTTTTCTTACTTGCGGGTTCCCTCGCCGCATTATCCTCCCCGCTTCCCTCTTCCTCCGGCGCCTCCAGCGCTCTCTTAAAGGGGGCCCTTTCAGCGGCCGTCGATGTGGAGGAGGAGTTTTCATCCTCCACCGGTCGCATCTCTACATCCTCCTCCCTCTGCGTTGGCGGCGGAGTCTGTGTGGTCGCCCAGCCGGGCTTCCCCTTTTTCCTCGCCGCCGCACATGCCTTACTGCCCGCCCTGTGCGCCGAAGGCTTCTTGAGATCAGCGCACACGGGACAGTTTGCCCTCTCACCGCATTCCCGAGCGCGGTGACCGTCTGCGCCACATCTATAACACCTAGCGCTACGGTCCACCGCGCTCTTGCAGGTCGCCCGGATGTGACCTCCCTCCAAGCACCGGAAACACTGGAGGGGGCGGGCCTCCAGCTGTTGCACCCTCGCGGTGAACCACCCCAGAAGGAGTCTGTTGCCCCCCTTCTAGGGCAACGAGGATCCCATCCTCGAGCAAATAGAAGGTCCAGCCGACAGCGACGGTGATGAATCCACGGGAGGTCCAGTCCACGATGACGACGAATCCATGCAGGGAGGAGAAATCCAATCCAACGAAGACCTGAAAAATAAAAGAGAAGAATTAATAACAATGTCAATTAAACATAAATTAACGTTCAATTATGTGCAAAATATCGAACTAAATAAACAAATCATTGCACACGGCTCAGCAATGACGGGGAGCGACAACGCGAGTGCGCGAAACGGTAAAAAAGTCCGGAAAATCCGAACACCACGAAATCCGAAAACGCTAAAGTGGCGGGCCAAAGTGCGCGCGAACGCGAAAAAACGTGACGGTAACGGCCAGTTTGCTAAAATAAAGCGTGTAACAACCGATCGGACAACCACGGTGAGTAATACGAAATATCGTGGACACCGGATATACGCGAAGGAATGTCCCGCGGCGCGTAAACAACGTTCGGGAGGTAAACACCGCTCGGAGCGAGACCCGAAAAGGTACCCGACGCGCGACCGACGGAACAAGCCAGTCGAGCGCATACCATCAAGCCGAGAGTACATATTGCAGAGCAAGTGTAACATAGTGAGAAAAATGGAGCAACGCGTTATCGGTAATCGCGAACGCCGTGAGGCAGTGCGACGGAAGATAAATGAGAACATTCTGGCAGCCGAGCAGCGTATTCGTCTCGACCAAATATTACATTTGGCTGAACAATACGCGGGAAATTTGCCGAACGACCCGTATACGACAAATCGACTGCAATACCAACAGGAGGCAGCGGAGAATCAGCAGATGATCCAGGCAATATTAAACCTAGAGAAGCTGCAGGGCAGACATTTCGGGCAGTGCGTGAGTGTGGACGTGCACGACCCGATAAGCCAGGCGATCCGGGCAAATGCTATGTTGGCAATTTCCGCGAGATACACGGACGAAAACAATAAAGTGCCGTTCCGTGTGATAATTGATGTGGACGACAGGGTAATTAATGTAACGACCCAAGTGACAGGAGGACGGCCAGTGACACCCGAGGCCGATGCCAATAATAATGGCAGAGACGAAGTGCCGGGAACGCCGGAACGTAGACCACGCGACAACCCAATGGCGACTACACCAATGTCGCAGCGGTCATCGCATAGCATGGGGGTACAATGTGACCTAGAGAGCAGCCTATTTGGCGAGAGGGACCCGCAGGTGTACGCTAGGTCAAAATTTAGGCCGGAACAACTTGACCAATATGGCCTGGAGAAGCCGGTGGAAGTACGAGACGCCCCGATCACCCCGAAACACACGGCGACGGAGGACGATTCACGACTACCGCCTGCAGCGCAATCCCCGCAACCCGGTCCAAGCGGGATAGGCGAGGAGCGAGCAATCATCCCGGCGAGCGAAGACGCGAGTAGCGGCGATGACGCGGAGAACCAGAGAAGAAGATCCGCGCCAGGATCGTGCACACCTACGATACCGGAAAGCGAGTCGAGCGACCCGGAGAGCGAGCGCGAGGACAGGAAGGTAACTACCAGTGGCAAGTGCTCTAATAAATTCCGCGTGCGATACAAGCACGAGCAGAGTGTCGTGCTGCCAACGCGAAGGACAGGCAGGCGGGTGGCAGCCTGTCAGGCGAAAACAAAAACAAGGGCCATGTACAGTCGCGGTCATTAATGCCTTCCACCTGAAGTCAGCCGCGTTCGGGGGCAGATAGTAGCTGAACGCGTCGCGTCTAGCGCTATTCGTGCTTCATGACTGTTGGGTCGGTAACGTCGTGGAGAACGGGCAAAGACCGTGTCATGGAGAAAGAGAGAGCTGTCAGTTTGACAGCTGTGTGTCAGCGGAAGAGAGGTTAAGAACCGAGGGATCGTCTAAAAGTATAAGGAGAGTATAAGAAATACAAGGACATGTTAATTATTTGAATAGTAAATAATTATTATAAGACAAACTTATATTGATATATATATAATTTCAGATATCGTAGCTGAGGCATTAACAAAGATTATTGGCCGTATCGAGTCTTCCAGAGAATCGGAGTCGAATACGAATAGGAAAAGAAGAAGAAGAAGAAAACTAGCTAAGACAGAGAAATGAAGAAAACAACGATGACTGTGAGAAAGGTAGAGATGATGGTCAATGGAGGAGGAGATGCAGTAAGATGATTTAATTTATATTATATAAGAAATTAATACATTGTTAGTAATTTCAAAATACGATTGCAGAACACCAGTGGGAATTATCAGCATCATACGATCCGCGCTACGCTTGTCATGCGGCATACTCATCACGGACTCTGTTCACCTACACGAGGAATTTGGGATACACCAAAGTCATGGTAGGCAAATAAATTGCAGAGAAATAGGTAGTGAAAATATGTTTCGTTTCCGCGATAAAATCTCACTCTCTAATGAATTAGCATGCATAAACTGAAGTAGTATTGTGTGTGTAGAACATAACTTATAAGATTAACTTTTGTTTAGAAAATGTTTATAAGTTTTTTGATTGATTTGATATTATAATTGTTAAAAAAGTTTACAAACTAATAATCCTGAAATAGCAAGTGATTATAATTGTTATCGTTCACGTTGGATAAATATGTGGGCTTTTAATAGAATTACAATTTCTTACAGAGCATCGTCGAGCAAATGGTTCATCACATCTCCGAGGAGAATCCTGAATGGACAGTTGCAAAGAGATCGGTATGGATTGACAGTCTTTAGGTCTTCGGTTTTAGCAGGGTTATTCAAGTCTTCGGCTTAAATCAATTTAAAAAGAGTTGCGCCAAGATATCGGAAGGCTTTAATTGCGTTCTCGTGAAATATGTTCCCCCACCCAGCACAGTTTCTAAATTTGAAATTGCTTCCTCTCTGTTTGCATCGTGCATCGCGCATCGTGTTTCGCGAGAAAATCTCAAAATAATGTTAAATAAATTTTTGAAATACTGTAAAATACTACTGTTAAATAAATTATGTCAAAAGAAAAAATCTTAAAAAGCGTGTTTATTTTCTTAGAAAACTTTCCATGTTACGTAAACTACTTAGTAAAAAAACAGTATAAACTAAACAAAAGTGAGCCAGTAGAAACTTGCACATTGCTTTCTCATAGTTTTTAAGTGAGCCAGTAGAAACTTGCACATTGCTTTCTCATAGTTTTTAAGTGAGCCAGTAGAAACTTGCACATTGCTTTCTCATAATTTTTAAGTAAGCAAGTAGAAACTTGCACATTACTTAATCAACATTTTATTTCGCTTATAAAGCTTCCTCTATGAGGAAGCTTGTTTTTTATTTGATGTACAATTATTAGTAAATATTCTTTAATTTGGCTTCCTCATAGAGGAAGCTTTATAAACGAAATAAAATGTTGATTAAGTAATGTGCAAGTTTCTACTTGCTTACTTAAAAATTATGAGAAAGCAATGTGCAAGTTTCTACTGGCTCACTTAAAAACTATGAGAAAGCAATGTGCAAGTTTCTACTGGCTCACTTAAAAACTATGAGAAAGCAATGTGCAAGTTTCTACTGGCTCACTTAAAAACTATAAGAAAACAATGTGCAAGTTTCTACTTGCACACTTAAAAACTATGAGGAAGCAATGTGCAAGTTTCTACTTGCACACTTTAAAGCTATGAGGAAGCAATGTGCAAGTTTCAACTTGCACACTTTAAAGCTATGAGAAAACAATGTGCAAGTTTCTACTTGCTCACTTAAAAACTATGAGGAAGCAATGTGCAAGTTTCTACTTGCACACTTAAAAACTATGAGGAAGCAATGTGCAAGTTTCTACTTGCACACTTTAAAGCTATGAGGAAGCAATGTGCAAGTTTTAACTTGCACACTTTAAAGCTATGAGAAAACAATGTGCAAGTTTCTACTTGCACACTTAAAAGCTATGAGGAAGCAATGTGCAAGTTTCTACTTGCACACTTAAAAGCTATATGGAAGCAATGTGCAAGTTTCTACTTGCTCACTTTTTTTATTATCCTAAAAAATTATTTTTTGAAGTCTCAATTATTAAGACTTTAGATGTTTTAACTGCAATTAAAAAATTAGCCCTTTTGCGAAAAGACTAGCCCTTTTGCAAAAGGCCGCCCTTTTGCGAACCACTGATCGTTTCCCAATAAAACTGAACGCACGTTAGGCTTTTTGGCATACATTGGCTGATGCTAGGCTAGACACTTACGTCAGTTTTATTTAAAAAACGATCAATGCTTTTGCAATAGAGCGCCCTTTCGCCCTCTCTCTCTTTCTCTCTTTCTCTTTCTTTTTCTCATTTGAAATTTTGGAGAATTTGTACATATATCGAAGCTTTATAAAGCTGGGTCTAATCAACCAAACCATAATGAATTATATATGAAATAGGGGTTGAAAAAACTGAAAAATATATTAGAATCAAAAAATTGCTAATAATTAATACTAAATTGTCAAAAAATATCAATTTATGAAAAGTCTCAATTTTTGAGACTTTGGATGTAGCCCTTAAAAGTTAAAATTTTAAGATTTTAGTTATTTTTTTAATTCTATTATATTTTTCAGTCTTTTCTACCCTTATTTCATGTATAATTCTTTAAGATTTGGTTGATTAGTTTTTGAGTTAAAGACATTTAAAATTTCGGGGAATCCGTCCATACATAAACATGAGTCTAATCAACCAAATTTTAAAGAATTTTATATGAAATAGGGGTAGAAAAGACAGAAAAATATAATAAAATTAAAAATAGCCCAATATTCCAAAACTTACAAAAGTTAGAGCAATCAAAGGCATTTCTTAAAAAATTCAAAATTTTATAAAGAAAGAAGCTCTTTACCAATTATTGCTAAATTTAATTCCATCCTTCCTTAAATAATACTTTATTGATTAAAAAAAAATTTAGCCCTATATCTCAATATTTGCATAAGTTAGAGCAACCAGGGACATTTCTAAAAAAATTAAAAATTTTTTAAAAAAAGAACCCTTTCATTAATTATTGCCAAATTCAATATCAACCTTTCTTAAATGATATTTTATTGATTTAAAAAAAATCGGCTCGATATCTCAATATTTGCTGAAGTTAATGCAACCACGAACATTTCTAAAAAAACTCAAATTTTTTTTAAAAAAGAACCCCTTTACCGATCATCGCCAAATTTAATACCGACTTTTCTTGAATGATACTTTATTGATTAAAAAAAAAAACAACCCGATATCTCAATATTTGCGAAAGTTAAAGCAACCACGAACATTTCTAAAAAAATTCAAAAATTTATTTAAAAAGAACCCCTTTACCGATCATCGCCAAATTCAATACCAACCTTCCTTGAATGATGCTTTATCGATTAAAAAAAAAACAGCCCGATATCTTAATATTTGCGGAAGTTAGAGCAACACAGACATTTGTAAAAAAATTTAAAATTTTTTAAAAAAAGAACCCCTTTACCGATTATCGCAAAATTCAATACCAATCTTCCTTGAATGATACTCTATCCATTAAAAAAAAATTCAGCCCGATATTTCAATATTTGCGGAAGTTAGAACAACCACGGACATTTTAAAAAAAATTTAAAAATTCTTTTAAAAAAAGAACCCCTTTACCGATCATCGCCAAATTCAATACCAATCTTCTTTGAATAATACTCTATCAATTAAAAAAAAATTGAACTCAATATCTCAATATTTGCGGAAGTTAAAGCAACCACGGACATTTCTAAAAAAATTCAAAAATTTATTTAAAAAGAACCCCTTTACCGATTATCGCCAAATTCAATACCAATCTTCCTTGAATGATACTCTATCGATTAAAAAAAAAACTACCAATATCTCAATATTTGCGGAAATTAAAGCAACCACGGACATTTCTAAAAAAATTTAAAAATTCTTTTAAAAAGAACCCCTTTACCGATCATCGCCAAATTCAATACCAACCTTCCTTGAATGATGCTCTATCGATTAAAAGAAAAAACAGCCCGATATCTCAATATTTGCGGAAGTTAGAGCAACCACAGACATTTGTAAAAAAATTTAAAATTTTTTAAAAAAAGAACCCCTTTACCGATCATCGCCAAATTCAATACCAACCTTCCTTGAATGATGCTCTATCGATTAAAAAAAAAAACAGCCCGATATCTCAATATTTGCGGAAGTTAGAGCAACCACAACAAATCTGCACATACACACACACATACGGACATTTTTTTTTAATGCAATTTTTCGACGTTTTAGAACATTCTAAACACATTGGCAGCGGCAACTAAAAAAAAATTTTTTTCACGAAAACAAAGCTTCCTCTATAAGGAAGCAAAAATTGTATGTATTATTGTTCTTATTTTTGTTTTTATGGTTGGTGAATAAACTTGGTGTTTTATAAAAATGGAGATTTTGTCCTACGATTGATAGAATAAATTACTGCCAAGAACGGATAACATATTTAATATCATTCTACAGTGCGAATAATAAATTTACCAAATAGATTTCTCATAAATTAAATTAACATTTAGTCAATTTTTTCATTAGTCAAATAAAAAAATATTATCTTTTTTTACGTATTTATTTTATTCTCGAGAATATGTCTTATATCTATGTAAGAAGACAATAAAATAAGCTACTAACATTACAGAGATCTATTAAATATAAAAATATAAGTGCTCTCTTTCTCTCTCTCTTTCTCTAATATAATATAATATTTTACTTATACACATTATTAATATATTAGACTATTAATAAAGAGTGCATCATATTTTAGAGATATATTTATATTATTAGGAGTAGGTATATATGTTCGTTTTACGCGCGGTTATATTCATTTCGAATGTTCGAAACGCAGTTATACGCAACATGTTCGAAACGCAGTTATACGCAGTTTATTTGTTCAATCATGGTCGGCCACGCGGATCAGGATGCAACGAAATATTTACGCGAACTTATCGGAAGCAGATAGGGGACGAATTATCGGACTTTATCAATCAGGGACAAATAGAACAGTTATCGCAGAAACAGTAGGATGCAGTAAGAAGACAGTATCATTGTGGATTCGGAAATATGAAGAAGCAGGCTCTAATGTGTTGAAAGATCATAGGAAAAATAATGCAAGACCAAAAAAAACTACAGCTCATCAAGATGAAGAAATCGTCCAGTTGGTTGACGCAAATCCCTTCAATCCTGCTGCAACAGTTTTACAAAACGATAATTATCCAATCTCGGAAAGAACAGTGAGACGTCGCTTGAAAGCAGCTAAAGTTCGTTCGCATATACCAGCGAAAAAAGTTGCACTCACAGAAAATCATCGAAATCGAAGAGTGCAATTTGCATTACAATACTTAAATACTCCGCAAGAAGAATGGAATACGGTAATATGGATGGACGAAAAAGTATTTTCTTCGAGTGAGGATGGAAGATACAGAGTGTGGCGACCGGACGGAGAACGCCTGAATCCAAAATACGTGCTCCCCTGTCAAAACAGTGGAAGAATTACATTAGGATTTTGGGGAAGCATGACATCCTTAGGATTAATGGATATTGTAGAAATAACACCACACATGAATGCAGAAGAATATGTGGGAATTTTGGAGGAAGTCCTGAAACCTTCTGCCAGACGAATATTTCCTGAAGAACAATACCCGATAATTAAGATCGTGCAAGACAATAGTGCTGTGCACACTTCAAGAATGGTCCGAAGATGGTTTGAAGCGAATCCAGATTTTCAACCAATACCATGGCCTGCAAAATCACCCGATCTAAATCCAATCGAGAACGTTTGGGGCAGAATGCAAAAATCATGGATAGCTGGTGAATTGAGAACTAGAGAAGCATTAAGAAATCATGTTCATCAAGTATGGAACGAGTTGGCTCTGAATGCTGATTATACGCAAAATTTAGTGAATTCAATGTCGAGACGACTTCAAATGGTCATCGACAAGAATGGATTCTGGATTCCATACTGGTAAGTATGAATTTTAAAACAATTTAAAAGTGATAATAATAATAATAATTTAATATTAGAATTCTTTCTCTTTCTCAGAAATTACACTTTATTAGAAGAAGTTTTTAGAACTATTAATCATCATGGCAAAACCACTCTAACAGCAGCTGTCACCAAAGGTATTTCTTTTGTTACATGATGATTGACTATGTCTACCTTGCAAATAAGAGCTAATTGACTACTTTGAACTAATGGAAAATTTTGACACACAGATTGCCCGGGTCATGCCGATTACATCAAAAACATGATCACAGAAATAGCTCAGATGGATGGCGCTATACTGCTCGTCGCTACCACGGATCGTAGGATGCCACAATCCATCATTTTTGATGATCAATTGCAGCCGTCTCGATATATATATTGGTCACTAAATTTTGCGTATAATCAGCATTCAGTGCCAACTTGTTCTATACTTGATGAACATGATTTCTTAATGCTTCTCTAGTTCTCAATTCACCAGCTATCCATGATTTTTGCATTTTGCCCAAAACGTTCTCCATTGTATTTAGATCGGGTGATTTTGCAGGCCATGGTATTGGTTGAAAATCGGGATTCGCTTCAAACCATCTTCGGACCATTCTTGAAGTGTGCACAGCACTATTGTCTTGCACGATCTTAATTATCGGGTATTATTCTTCAGGAAATATTCGTCCTGCAGAAGGTTTCAGGACTTCCTCCAAAATTCCCACATATTCTTCTGCATTCATGTGTGGTGTTATTTCTACAATATCCATTAATCCTAAGGATGTCATGCTCCCCCAAAATCCTAATGTAATTCTTCCACTGTTTTGACAGGGGAGCACGTATTTTGGATTCATGCGTTCTCCGTCCGGTCGCCACACTCTGTATCTTCCATCTTCACTCGAAGAATATACTTTTTCGTCCATCCATATTACCGTATTCCATTCTTCTTGCGGAGTATTTAAGTATTGTAATGCAAATTGCACTCTTCGATTTCGATGATTTTCTGTGAGTGCAACTTTTTTCGCTGGTATATGCGAACGAACTTTAGCTGCTATCAAGCGACGTCTCACTGTTCTTTCCGAGATTGGATAGTTATCGTTTTGTAAAACTGTTGCAGCAGGATTGAAGGGATTTGCGTCAACCAACTGGACGATTTCTTCATCTTAATGAGCTTTAGTTTTTTTTGGTCTTGCATTATTTTTCCTACGATCTTTTAACACATTAGATCCTGTTTCTCATATTTCCGATTCCACAATGATACTGTACTCTTACTGCATCCTACTGTTTCTGCGATAACTGTTCTATTTGTTCCTAATTTATAAAATCCGATAATATGTCTGAAATGTAATACACTTTATTTAATAATGTAGTATATTAATATTATGCATAAATAAAATATTATATTATATTAGAGAGAGAGAGAGAGAGAGAGTTTTCTTACATAGATATAAGAAACATATTCTCGAGAATAAAATAAATACGTAAAAAGAGATGGTATGTTTTTATTTGACTAATGAAAAAATTGACTAAATGTTAATTTAATTTATGAGAAATCTATTTGGTAAATTTATTATTCGCACTGTAGAATGATATTAAATATGTTATCCGTTCTTGGCAGTAATTCATTCTATCAATTGTAGGCCAAAATCTCCATTTTTATAAAACAAAAAGTTTATTCACTAACCATAAAAACAAGAATAAGAACAATAATACATACAATTTTTGTTTAGTCAATACTGTTTTTTTACTACATAGTTTACGTAACATGGGAAGTTTTCTAAGAAAACAAACACGCTTTTTAAGATTTTTTCTTTTGTCATAATTTATTTAACAGTAGTATTTTACAGTATTTCAACAATTTATTTAACATTATTTTGAGAAGAGATTTTCTCGCGAAACACGATGCGCCATGCACGATGCAAACAGAGAGAAAGCAATTTCGGATTTAGAAACTGTGCTGTGTGGGGAAACATAATTCGCGAGAACGCAATTAAAGCCTTCCGATATCTTGGCGCAACTCTTTTTAAATTAATTTAAGCCGAAGACTTGAATAGCCCTGCTGAAACCGAAAACCTGGAGACTGTCAATCCATGCCGATCTCTTTGCAACTGTCCATTCAGGATTCTCCTCGGAGATGTGATGAACCATTTGCTCGACGATGCTCTGTAAGAAATTGTAATTCTATTAAAAGCCCACATATTTATCCAACGTGAACGATAACAATTATAATCACTTGCTATTTCAGGATTATTAGTTTGTAAACTTTTTTAACAATTATAATATCAAATCAATCAAAAAACTTATAAACATTTTCTAAACAAAAGTTAATCTTATAAGTTATGTTCTACACACACAATACTACTTCAGTTTATGCATGCTAATTCATTAGAGAGTGAGATTTTATCGCGGAAACGAAACATATTTTCACTACCTATTTCTCTGCAATTTATTTGCCTACCATGACTTTGGTGTATCCCAAATTCCTCGTGTAGGTGAACAGAGTCCGTGATGAGTATGCCGCATGACAAGCGTAGCGCGGATCGTATGATGCTGATAATTCCCACTGGTGTTCTGCAATCGTATTTTGAAATTACTAACAATGTATTAATTTCTTATATAATATAAATTAAATCATCTTACTGCATCTCCTCCTCCATTGACCATCATCTCTACCTTTCTCACAGTCATCGTTGTTTTCTTCATTTCTCTGTCTTAGCTAGTTTTCTTCTTCTTCTTCTTTTCCTATTCGTATTCGACTCCGATTCTCTGGAAGACTCGATACGGCCAATAATCTTTGTTAATGCCTCAGCTACGATATCTGAAATTATTATATATCAATATAAGTTTGTCTTATAATAATTATTTACTATTCAAATAATTAACATGTCCTTGTATTTCTTATACTCTCCTTATACTTTTAGACGATCCCTCGGTTCTTAACCTCTCTTCCGCTGACACACAGCTGTCAAACTGACAGCACTCTCTTTCTCCATGACACGGTCTTTGCCCGTTCTCCACGACGTTACCGACCCAACAGTCATGAAGCACGAATAGCGCTAGACGCGACGCGTTCAGCTACTATCTGCCCCCGAACGCGGCTGACTTCAGGTGGAAGGCATTAATGACCGCGACTGTACAGCCTGGAGCATGAAGAGCACTTAGCAAAGCGGCGCAAGAAGCGGCAACAGAAGAAACAGCGGCAATCGACCACGATCACAGACACGAGCGGAGAACCGGCGGATACCCGCAATTCCCCGCTGACGGGGAGTTTGCAACCGACGGTTACAATCGCGGCGACTGCCGCCAAACGGAAGTAGGGCCCAGCGATAGTGGAGGACAGGGTGCTTCCCCACCCGCTCATTCCGCCAAGGAAGCGGGCGGATAAAAAATCCAGCATTGAGACACCGGAAGCAGCAGAGGATGGAGCCGGGAGTGACAGGCTGAGGCAGCAAAAATACATCCTTGCGGCGATAAGGGACGCATCAAGGGTGTCGAGCGACATGCTCGGGAAGCGGGAGATTTAACCCCGTAAGACGGCGTGCAGATGCACGAGCATGTAGGTTAGTTGCGTTCCAAAGTTTTACGTATAAGTTTATAGTCCCCGTTGGGCAACTAGTATATAAGTCGTTCGTAGTATAAGTATTCACGAGAAGCGGGATTTAAAAGATCCAATTTCGTGGAGCATTTCATTTCGTTTAGTTAATTTTGTACACACGCCGAATTAATTTGGCACATATAGTAATGCCTAGGGCGCGGGAGTTATTGTGTGCGACAACATTAAAAATATTATTTGTTTTCTGATATTCGAGATTCCTGATTTATTTCATGACACATTTATTTTCCAATGTTAAGAAAAGGGTTAAAAGCTAGTCAGTTAGCTTCAAGGAGTACCATAGTTCGGTACAATCAAATAGTTATTTAGTTTTCGCGTTGGATAAACGGGAGTATGACGACCCGGTGCCATGGGCACATAGAGTTGATTTATTTTGTGTTGAAAGTTTAGTCAACACTCAAATAACGAATTAGCAGAGTTTATATAGATTCGACGGACAGAGTCTGTACTGAAAGTTGGAAATTCAGTGTACGAGGAGTACGCGTCGGTAAGGATATCGCGGAGGTAATCGCATTAAGTTAAAGGCGCGATCACAACGATTGATGGGGTCGGCGGAAATGGAATGCGGTTATTCCAAACTTAGTCTACTCTGAGGATAGGTAATGTGGACGCATGAAGATGCATAACCACCGATAAAAGCGTGCGCAAATCCCACCTCATCCGAGATGGGGTAACCATCGGACATGGTCAACGAACTAAGGTAACCACCGGGCCGATCGGCGGGCGGTTAATAATAATACGTTATGGGCATCGCCCCTAAGGTAATGCCATCGTGGGGTAACGTGTTGCGAGCGCGGATCTCGAAATCACCATACCATGGGGTATGGTAAGCGGTTTGGGCGAACCACGCGGCGGACCGACAAGACACCGACGCAAATAGGCTATAGACGTCGCCGATAACGCGATACCACCGACAAACCGCATGTCGGATGTGCGGAACCGGAGATCACCATACCATGGGGTATGGTAAGCGGTTCGGGTAAACGGATAGGCGGACCGGCGAGATACCGATGCAAGTGGTGCACAGACATCGCGGACAACACCGAACCACCGATAGACCGCAGGTCGAATGCGCGGAGGCAAAGATGGCCTTACCACGGAGGCGCGGTTAGGTGATCGGGCAAACTAGAGGGCCGTTTCTCGAAACAAGAGTGTAATCGCGGTAAAAGTAGGCTAAAAGACCGAGTATGACCAGCGGTCAGCGGGCCGGAAGTACGGATCGGCCAGGACCGGAACCATGGTGGAGGTAGAATAGCCGTGGTATGCGAAACACGACGAAAGCGTGATCCGATTGCGGCGCGACATGAGCATAAGTAGAACAGCGATCAAGGTAGCCGATCGGGCTGACCAGCGAGGAAAAAAATGATCAATGTCAGAATCGAGTAATACCACGCATAGTAGCGAGCGAGCGCGGGCGCATGCGAATGAGGTGCATACGTCTCATTAGTTAATCTGTGATAACGCCCGATGTTCATATGTAAACGCAGGGTTACATTTCCGATAGTAATATAGATAAATGAGTTAATATTAAAATGGAAAGTTCTGGAAATGGAACGCTGCGTAGAAAGATCGAGAACGTAGGCGACAACTCATGTTTGGGGAAAGTTGTTTGTCTCGACGAACACGTGAACAACGTGCTGACGGGGTTCGGCGGACAAACAGATGGCAACGCGGAAGCAAAACCTGCTCGATGCGAACAATAGCGTTCACGCGGCAGGTGGACGTGAGGAGGCGTACCCAGGCAGGAGAGGGGAGCCAGCTCCGAGGTCTGGAGCCGGAGCGGAGCCCACCGATCTAGGAATTCGTGGTTGAAACGCCGAGGAGAACAGTCGAGCTCTCTCTTAAAAGGAAGTCGTCGTCCGAGCTCCGAACAGAACAGTCGATTCTCTCTGATACCTAGTAGACTATAATAAATTGAAACTCGGCGTAGAATATCCCGCGGTAGACGCGTTAAAACTTAAGACCCGCGAGTACAAATCGTATTGCTTGTAAATAATATAAAATAAACAATTTTATAATTTTGATAAAAAAGAAATATGGTTATTTGAATTTATTCGTGTGCGGTCAAAACCATTATCCGATATACTTACCTGATCCTGATACTTACTTGTCGGCGATCCTACGTCCGTTCGGGGAGATCCAGAGGCGGTCCAGCGAAGGTCCAGAAGGCGAGAGTCAGCGGTGCACAGCTGCAGTCCGAAGGAGGTCCGAGGTACTTGGTCCAGCGGCGATCCTAGATCCAGCGGTGGCGTGGCAACCTGAAACAGAGAAGTAAGGGGAATCAGCGAGGGTTCGGAGAATCGGGAATTTCGTAAAGTCATTCAAAATCCTTTCTCGGTTTCGTGGAAAAAATCGAGTGGCGACCGTGTCGTGGACACAGATTAGTAGCGTGGGGGAACATCACTTTTTTTTTTTTTTTTTACATGGGTGAAATCTTCGACCGCTGGGTTCCCTGAGCCGAAGCCCGGTATGTGGCCCAGCGGCCCCCTCGGATGTTGTGAGGGGGAAGACCCCCCGCCCTCGGGGTAGGACGGGGGAGTGTCGGATTCCTACCGACTAAAACACCCATGGGTGACCCTACTTGTGCTTATTGGGAGGGCCCCGGGAAACGCAATGATCACATCCGTGGGCCCCCCCGCACTTTGCCTTTTAGGCAACCCTCCTATTCTAATGACAAACGGACGGGTGTCACCACCCCCGTCCGTCGTCCTCCTCTCCGGGGGTTGTCCACTGACCGGCGAGCGAGCGGTGTGCCCCGACCGCCCGCCCGCCCCCCCGGACCAGAAGGGGGGAGGAGTCAGCGCCCGCTGAGGCGTCCCCCCCCTCCTCAAAGCAGGCGGGCGCCAAGCCCCCGGAGGGGGCGAGAAACCTGTCGGAATCCCGCCCCCACCCGGGGCCCAGCCCCCGCCCGCCTGCCCGCGGAAGGGAAACAGGGCTTGGCATAAGCCACCATACTCTCCCTCCCGCGGCCCGGGGGGCCCGGGTCCGAGACCCCAAAAAGATCCCGAAGCCAGACCCCCCCGACGGACCGGAAGGGGCACCCGTGGCCGAACCCCCGTGGGTGGATCGGCCCAAGCCCCCCCCGGCCCGCCTCCTCCCCCGGCCCTCTCGGCCGCGATCGGCGCCGAAAGAGGGGATCCCCCCCGTAGGGGTCTCCGGGAACCCGCCCCCCCGGCGCCACCCCCCTCCGACCTGCGACGTTCCCGCCGCCTCTCCGCGGGAGGGAGACAGGGCTTGGCACAGAGCCACCATTCCCTCCCCCCCGCGGCTCGGGGGGCCCGGGTTCGAGGCCCAAAAAGGTCCCGAAGCCAGACCCCCCCGACGGACCGGGAGGGGCACTCGTGGCCGAACCCCCGTGGGTGGATCGGCCCAAGCCCCCCCCCCGGCCCGCCTCCTCCCCGGCCCTCTCGGCCGCGATCGGCGCCGAAAGAAGGGATCCCCCCCGTAGGGGTCTCCGGGAACCCGCCCCCCCCCGGCGCCAACTCCCTCCGACCTGCGACGCTCACGCCGCCTCTCCGCGGGAGGGAGACAGGGCCTGGCACTAAGCCACCATTCCCTCCCCCCCGCGGCTCGGGGGGCCCGGGTTCGAGGCCCAAAAAGGTCCCGAAGCCAGACCCCCCCGACGGACCGGGAGGGGCACCTGTGGTCGAACCCCCGTGGGTGGATCGGCCCAAGCCCCCCCCGGCCCGCCTCCTCCCCCGGCCCATTCGGCCGCGATTGGCGCCGAAAGGGGGGGATCCCCCCGTAGGGGTCTCCGGGAACCCGCCCCCCCGGCGCCCCCTCCGGACGGTTGGGCGGGCCGAAGCCTCCACCCTCATGGTCACCGTCCGACCGGGCGACTTTTATAGAGGCCGCCCACCTCGCGGGCCCTGAAGAGGGCCCCCCGGTCTCCGCCAGCCTACGGCTGACGGAGATTACGGTGCTGCTGTGCTCGGGTACCTCGGGTTCGCAAAACCCGTATCGGGGACGGCCCCGGGAGCCCCAGAGACACCCGGGGCGGCTCCGGGAGTCCCCAGGGGACACCCGGGCAACCGTCCACGACCCCTGAGGGTGGGGGGAACATCACTCCGTACGGTTACAACCTAACCCGACCTGACCGGGTTCATCGCATTGCTGTGAGGCCGTACTATTGTTTTATGCAAACCTGACCTAAAAAAAAAAAAATTTTTTGTAAGGACAAATGCGGTTAGGTTAGTGAAAATGAATTTTTAACTTTTCCGCGAATATCTCGAAAACTAACAGAGATAGAGGGTTGGTCAAGAGGACCAAAAGTGTTCAGCGCGTCGAGATCCATCGAAATAGGTGGTTAAATAAAAAAAAACAAATTTTCTTGTTTCGCGAATATCTCGGAAACTAACAGAGATAGAGGGTTGGTCAAGAGGACCAAAAGTGTTCAGCGCGTCGAGATCTATCGAAATAGGTGGTGTGACGTCCCGCCAATAAAATTATTTCTTTTTTTACGAAAATCTTAAAACTGAAATTATAACCCTCAATTACTAACTAAATTCTTATTACTGTTCCACACAGTACGATTGTATATTATAAATTCACTTACTTGCTCCTATGATAAATATCACCAGACCACTCAGGCGTCACAGTCACTCTCTTGCGCATGAAACTTACCGCCATAGTTCAAAAGCGATCCGCCAGTGTCGGAATGTCAATAATATAAATAAAGATTTAATTTCACCCATGGTGCCGAAGCGTCCGGTCAATAATATAAATAAGGATTCAATTTCACCCCTGGTGCCGAAGCGTCCGGTCAATAATATAAATAAGGATTTACTCTTACCGTTGGTGCCAAAACATAATAGAAGATCTAGTTTCACCACAGGTGTTGACACATCTAATAAAAATATGCGACGGGAAGGTTTAGTTTCACCGCGCAGTAGCGCGAGAAAAATACTCGAATTACCAGCGCTAACCTTCCTGTTTACATTTTTGGATGACTCAAGCCATCTCGAAAATTCGGACAACTTCGACCAATGACAGCGTAAGGAACCACCCCGAAAATGCCCCTCCAGTCGATCACTAGCCAATGGCGAACAGCAAACTCGGCGGCCCTTTGAATATAAAACCCAGCGCTTAGCCGGGACAATCAATCTAAATCTAAATCCAAAAGTCGATCTCTTTATTCTCAATTAATTAATACACGTCTATTATTCACACTCAGTCTTGTTACTTCGACATTTACTCCAAGTAAATTCAACTTAGAGTCAGTGTCTCCAGGCCTGAGAGTCTCCGAGAGCTGCGCCGGCCGTTTGTTGTTCGCACCTGCGATTTGCGATCTGCCTCTCTTCTTCTAGAGAGAGGTTCCAGCGACCGACCTATCTACGAGGTGGCATCCACACCATCCTGTAAGTTTATTTCTAATATTCAACACTTTGTAATTGCGAGCGAGCGTTATTCCCCGTGTATAAGCCATGAGAAGTTGTAATAAATCTATATAATATACATTTATATACTGGAAATATTCACAAACAGTTCGATTTATTCAGATCCAACCTTATTCCCGATATATACATATATTTTGCAATTCGATCTTTGTATAACTTTTATTATTTTAATCAAGTGCTCCTTGACATTGTTCAAATTATCAACCATTACCCCCAGACATCCCTCTATCGATAAGTTCGCTAACAACAGCCGGTATCCTGGCTACTAAATAAAGGTTCTTTTAAAGACTAAAAGGTATTTCAATTCCCAATTACTCCCGAACAATTGTCAAGGTAGATTTTAAATCAAGTATTTAATATTTTGATTTCGTTATTTTATTTTATTTTCCCCTATTTCCCTTCCATACCGTTTTGACAACGAATCCTCTCGCCTGTCCCGGGTTATAGTCGGTGCATGCAGACTGACCCTAAACAACGAAAGAAGAGGGCCTTTTGCGCTGCGCCGAGGTAGTGGTGCTAAAAGGTAAAGAAAACAACGTTACTAGCGGATTCTCAAACCGCGACGTAACATTTTTGGTGGCAGCGGTGGGATAGGAAATCGTTGTTAGAATTAGGAAAGGGAATTTTCTAAAAACTAATATTTCAAGAAAAGTGAATTGTAAATTACCATGGCTCTTAATACACGTTCGCAAGCGTCGCGTACTCCTTCCGAAACAAGCGAAAGTATACCTCCCAAAGAACTTTCGGCTAAAGAAATTGCTGCTGGAGAAATTGAATTCAAGCAACAGCGACTATCTGAAAAAGAAAAAATTCTATCAGAACAAGCAGAAGCTTTACGTAGAAGACAGCAGGAATTAGAGGCAAGAGAAGATGAATTAAAAAGGTCTAAGCCAGGCGGGGTAGATGTTCAAGAACTCGCTGGTATATTAGTAAACATTCGAAAGGAACTCGGGAGATTGAATTCCATACCCGAGGAAGTACGAAATTTAAATGCACGCGTAGACGACTTACGATCACAAGTCACAAACAGAAATAATACGACTTCGACTACCCGATGAAGCATTAACACCCCCTCAATTCCCCCTTATCAATGATTTCGCGGATGAACAACCTGCTATGCGCCTCAAGGACGTAATAGACTCTATTCCCAAATTCGATGGGCATAGAATACCCGTCTACCAATTTTGCAGAATGTGCGATCGAGCACTTAAATTAATACCTCCCAGGCAGGAATACCAATTGGTTCAACTAATTGTTAACCGGCTACAACATCATGCTTATACGGCAGTAGAAAGCATGGATTTTCATACCGTTGCTTCCTTGACGCGTCATCTTAAAGCTATTTTTGGTCCCAACAAATCCTTGAACCAATATCGCGGAGAACTCAGTAATATTTATATGCAACCTAACGAAGATATTTTCGCTTATATAGACCGAGTCAGAGAATTAAGAAATGCTATAATCGATGGAGAAACCGTGCTTTATGGAGAAGCTAACGTAGATCATCAAAATATTGACAGTGATTGCCGCGAGAGTTTTATTAACGGATTACCTGCCGATTTGCTGGTTAGAGTAAAGTTGCAAGGACCAGCCTACACATTAGATGAAGCAATTTCGTCAGCGATACAGCTTAGCAAAACGTTACAAGCAGAATCATTGAGGAAAAAGGCGACCTACGCAAAACCGAATCCTTCCCCTCGCGTGGATTATTCTATCAATCCTGCCCAACCTTCTAATCCGCAAATTTTACAAAATCCTGCTCGCTCATTCATTAAACTATTGATCCCTGGGCAACCTGGACCGAACGCTCCAACTGGCAAGGTCTGCAAATATTGCAAAGACTCCGGACATCTTATTGACGAATGCCGAAAATTAGCCTATCGACGTTCCATTCAAGCTCGTTACGGAAGTAATAATCAGCAACCAAATCCTCTACCTTCAAATGTTCCTGGATCTTCTACACAAGGCCAGAACATTCAAAACTTATTTACTAAGAGCCCGGGAAACGCCGAAAGCGTTCCGGCAGTAAGCGGTGCCCGCCTGAACGCAACTACAACAGGGCACCCGAATCAAAATCAAAAGGCAGTACGATTCCAGAATCTTGCGGAAGCCCCACTATTGCGAGAATAAATAAAATTGCTAGAATTGGTGAGTCACCGAATGTCATGCTGTCTTCGCCGGATTTAATGGGAAACTGTCTATTCATGATCGATTCAGGTTCGGATATTAATTTAATAAAAGAAAGCTGTGTGGAAGATGGAATAATAATCAACAGAAATCATATATTCTCTCTCCATGGCATAACTGCCGAACCTATGTCCACGTTAGGATCCGTTTCGATACTTTTGTTAGGAAAGGTAGTTGAATTTCACCTAGTAGACGATGAAGCTGGTTTTATGCAGCATGGCATTCTCGGGAATGAATTTTTCAAGAAATATAATGCAATCATTAATTTCAATGAAAAATATCTACAATACAATGACTCTCGTATTCCATTTGTCGAATCTAAGCGTATTCGCGTAGAACCGCGATCCGTAACACCATTTTATGCTTTTGTGACTAATCCTGAGATGAAGACGGGATACATTCCATTTTTAGAATCGATCAAGGGAATCTATTTTGGTAACGCCATTGTCACAAATAATGATGGGAAGTGTCATCTTCCACTTTACAATACTAACAATGAAGAATACGAGATTGAAATTCCGTCAGTGGAATTACAAGAGTTTGAACTTGCGAATGGTCTGACACCTTCTAGCCTTGATGCTTCCTTAGGGCTTGCGTCAATGCGAGATCTTACTTCAGATCATGTTGCCGATGTTGGGACAGAGAAAGTCGTATTCCCTTTAAAACGGGAATGTGTTGAAGAAAGAGAAGCAGCGGAATCTACTTCCGTAGTTCCATTTATTTTTCCTATTAGACGAGAGTTGAATAACAGTAGTAATGATCATTCCTTTTGTGGTGCCGACGATTCCCTAGGGCTTTCGTCGTCCTCCGCAAATCATGATAATGTCGACTCTGCCGATCCAATAACGGAGAAAGAGTTTCAGTAACTTTGCAGCTCCTTAATACAGATCATCTTAATCTGGAGGAGAAAGAAAGCTTAAGAGAGTTAATTATAAAATATCACGATAGATTTCATTTACCTCACGATCAGTTAGAAGGTACCAACGCAGCTAAACACACTATTCCAACAATCAACGACGTTCCTATTCACACAAAACAGTACCGTTTTCCACCAAGTCAAAAGGAGGAAATAGATAAACAGGTGAATGATCTGTTAAATAAGAACATAATTGAATTTTCAAGTTCACCGTATAATTCACCAGTGTGGATAGTCCCGAAAAAACCGGACTCCGCCGGGAATAAAAGATGGAGGATGGTAATTGATTTTCGCAACTTAAACGAAAAAACAATAGGCGATGCATATCCACTCCCTAACATCACAGAAATCCTAGACCAATTGGGTAGCGCCAAGTATTTTTCTGTCCTAGATCTTGCCTCCGGGTTCCATCAAATTCCTATGGATCCTCGCGACGCTCCCAAAACGGCCTTCTCCACACCTTATGGTCACTATCAATTTAAGAGAATGCCATTTGGCCTTAAAAATGCCCCCGCAACATTTCAACGTTTGATGGATAATGTTTTATCTGGACTCCAAGGGAATGAACTATTCGTTTACATGGATGATATCGTGATATATTCGAGATCGTTGAAACAGCATGCGGTAAAGATGGAAAGATTAATGAAAAGATTGAGAGAAGCTAATTTACAATTACAACCTGATAAATGTAACTTCCTTAGGAAAGAAGTAGCTTATTTAGGTCATGTAATTGGAGCAGACGGCGTAAGACCTGATCCTGATAAAATTCGCGCAATTACTAATTTCCCACAACCAACTAATGCCAGAAATATAAAACAATTTTTAGGTCTCGTCGGATATTATCGACGCTTTATTCCCCAATTTTCTAAAATCGCTAAACCCTTACAGACTTATTGAAGAAAGATAAACCATTTAATTGGAGTGAGAATCAAGTCAATGCCTTCCGCACTTTAAGAAACTCATTATGTACCGAACCGATTCTCCAATATCCAGATTTTACTAGACCTTTTATCTTGACAACCGATGCCTCAGGATACGCCATCGGAGGTGTACTTAGTCAAGGAACAGCTGGCAAAGAATTACCCATTGCTTATGTCTCGAGAATACTTAATAAAGCAGAACAAAATTACTCTACTATTGAAAAGGAATGTTTGGCGATAGTTTATTGTACACATCATTTTTCGACCTTACCTATACGGTAGATTATTTACCATCATAACAGATCATAAACCCCTGGTGTGGTTACATTCAGTTAAAGATCCCTCTTCCCGCCTATGGAAGTGGAGAACTAAGCTATCAGAATACGAATATGAAATTAAATACAAAAAGGGATCGTTAAATAATAATGCGGATGCTTTATCTCGAAACCCTCCTTCTGCCATTATATTACCTATAACTTCCGAACCTCTCGTTACGGAACCTGAAGATTCGGATAATGACACACTATTTTTTTTCGAATTACCCCACAACAGAAATCGTAGAGAATTGGCAAGAAAAGAAATAGCAAGAATTATTTCAGGAGTCGATGATGATGATGAAGAAAGAAATGACTTTAATCTAGAATCGAATCGCTATGATATTAGCGAGCAAGAAGACCCTGATTTCGAATTTCGTGATGAGACAAGTATTGTTAGGAGAGAAGATTCAGAGTCAGAAGCCGAACTAGAAATGTCAGAAATTGACGACGCGGATGATAACAGTGATGATGATAACAATGACGATGATGACGAAGATGAAACTCGCCCCGTAGGAGAACCAACACCCGTTAAGGTCACAGATTCGCGAGAAGCATTGTTACAACGAAAAGATAACTTAGTTATATTTATTAGAATGAACGGAACTCCCTTTGACGAAGGAGCAAAGGAACTTGAAAAAAATGATTTACTTCCACACTATGATCACTTAACTCACGGACGCGCTAATGTCTCACCTTTCAATCTCCACTACCTAATTTCCTTGCCTATCAAGATTAATCATTCCAGCCCAATTGAGACGCGTGATATTAAAAACTGCATGGAATCATTAAAAGATGTAATCACCGAACTTCAATTAGCCTCATTTCGAATAAGGAAAACGAGCTTCTTTGACGAAATTCCGTGGTCATATGTATCTAATCAACTAACTAAATATTTGGAAGACACTCTAATCGATGTCACGATTTGCCGTAATCTAATACGCACTCCTGAGTTGGAGGAACAAATTCCTCTGATTTCCGAATATCACTCCTCAGCTTTTGGTGGTCACAAAGGTGTCACTAAAACATATAATAGATTACGTCAACATTTCCATTGGAATACTATGAAAAAGGATATTAATGAATTTATTCAAAAATGCCGCACCTGTCAGTTGAAAAAATTAACTCGAGTTAAAACTCGACAACCTATGGTGATAACTGATACTCCTGGCGCCGCGTTTGATAAGGTATCCTTGGACATTATGGGACCTTTACCTACAACAAATAAAGGAAATTCGTACATTTTAACAATACAAGATTTATTAACTAAATATTCTATTGCCATCCCTCTTTCAGAAACGAATTCACAAACTATAGCTGAAGCTTTTTCTACACATTTCATTTGCATTTATAGTGCCCCTAAGGCGATCTTAACCGATCAGGGAAGTAACTTCTTATCAGCTCTAATGAAGTATTTTACTCGTCAATTTAATATTAAACATTACAAAACTACCGCGTATCATCCCCAGAGTAATGGCTCCATCGAGCGATCGCATCATGTTCTGACTGAATATCTAAAGGTCCGAGTAAGTAATGAAAACGACTGGGACAATCATGTACCTTTAGCCATGTTCTCTTATAACACTAGTGTACACGAGGGAACAAATTACTCCCCTTTTGAACTAATTTTCGGACGATTACCTAGATTACCTTCATCTCATCCACCCTTAGAAGAGGAAATCCTTCTCACTTACCCACAATACCTTCTCGATTTATTTAACACAATCAAAGATATTCAAGCTAAAGCTCGCGAGAATTTAATAAGAGCTAAAGAAAGAAGTAAACGATACTACGATCGTCGCGTTAATGTCGTTCGATTTAACCCAGGAGATTACGTATACTTGTTGAAGGAGCCACGGAAAGGCAAACTTGCAGACCAATATACAGGTCCACATTTAGTCTTAGAAGTCCACGATAATAATAACATTAAGATACAATTTAGAGACGGAACGCGATTAGTCCATATGGACAAATTGAAACCAGCATTATTTGACCCAGGATGAAAAATAATTTCTTTCTTTTCAGGTTCAAACTAAGCCGAGCTTAAACGCTCAATTGTCCTCATAAGAGACATCAAAACTAATATGTAAATATTTTTCATTATTAATACTTCCACATCTCATTATCATTCTACTATTTTTATCTATTGCACGTTTTTGTTATCACATATTATATTTCTAATTTATTGCATATTTCCATACCTTCTAGCAATGCAGGTTGAACCTCGTTGTTATTATGGTCTGAGGATATATAATAAGACAACTGGCACCACCGAGTGTCTCGGCTGTAAAGATATCTCACAGTTGTCACTCTACAGTAGCGAATTCGTCTTCCTTACAACACACGACCTCGTACGTGGGCCCTACGACCCTCCGCGTTGCTCGACGTGCAGAGAAGAAGTTATCGCCTGTCTCCCCTATCAATCTTGTAAAATCTGCGACGAAAACTTCCTTCGCATAAGCAATTACTTCTGGAAAAGACACATCAATCCGTCAACAGTAGATTTTACATACGATAACGTACACAAACACCTACGCAATTTTAATAAACAAAACTAATCTAAAATGCCCGGACAACAACCATGTAATATCCTTGACGAATATCCAGTCCTTCGTGACTGCTTCTGCATTCGTGCAGAAGGATTTATTCGATATCCGGCAAGAAATCAAGCCATCTGCGAAACCTGCTATAACTTAGCTGGTCAACCTACATTCGTGACCACATATCATCATGCTTTAACATACAATAGCTCTCAAATACTACAATGCCATAAATGTAGAAAGGACATATGCTCAACACAGGAAGCTATTAAATGTAACAAATGCGTCACATCGTTCCTACTGCTTGCCGGAGCACTTCGATACCAAGACTATAACCCTGACAGAATAGTCGGTATATATTATGATATCACAAAAGGTGATCTTAGAGTACTAAACTATAGTCATTACAGATCATAAGAAATTCATTATAAAAACCATATACATATATATATATATATATATATATATATATATTTATATATCTAACCACCTCAGCGATCTTTAGAATATAAGTATTCCTTTATGACAGATAAATTGTAATCTAACTCCTGTATTACCAGTCGAATGGCGACGCCAAAGTCTCCCCTTTTTCATCAGCAAAATGTGTAAGCATGTACATGGGAGATGAATTAATACTCCCCTTTTCTTACAAGCAAACAATTCGAGCCGAACCCATCAACCGGCCACCGTCTTGCCGAATTCATCTCATCCTATCATGAACAATAGCTTAATTACAATAACAGAATTATCAATTCCAAATACCGTTCGGTGCCGATACACCGCTCGCGTTTGGGATCGCGTTCATTCTATAACCTGCTGCCTAAACTGCTACCAAGCAGCACGTACTGACATACCGACCAACGATCTAACTTACGAAGTGTTGGTTAGCCATTGCGTCACTAAGGGCCCTTATGAGACTTACTCATGTTCCAAATGTAATCAAATCCTTACCGGGGACTACCCTGTAACTTCCTGCTCCGTCTGCACAGCAAAATATGCAAAGCTCATGAATTGTTTCAGAAACCAACAAGCCGACATCCGCCACACTAATTTCATCTATGACGTATTGAACGATAATTTAATAACAATCACTCGTGCTCCATAAT